>CM038625.1:19892965-20000465 GCA_021554675.1 Leuciscus idus | reverse complement strand
GTCTCAAAAGCATCAAAAAAGAATATTAAAGTTTGAAGCGTTGCCATGGCAACAGTATTAAAGATATCAAAAATCCTTTCACAGGTCTACATCTGCCGTGTGTTTACATTATACACATAAACTTTGAAGCAAATCGGGTAAAAATAAGAGGGTGATTTCAAAGCATTTTGAAAGGGACACACTTCCTGCTGCCAGTTGGTGGCGCTATAACTTTGACTCACAATAGTCACATCCATGTGATCGGCCTCTTACAACGAACACACTGCTGAAGTTTAATCAAGATCAGTTAATGTATGCAGAAGTTATAACACACTTCCTGTTTCCATTATTCGCCATCAATTCGTGTCCTCGCCACGGCCAAACCGTTCGAGATATCAAAAATCTGTCCGCAATTTAGCATCCTCAATGTCTTGACTTCATGCTGACTGAGTTTGGAGGCGAATGGATGAATTCCCTAGGAGGAGTACATTAAATTCCACAGCATGCGTTTCCAAACAACCCATAATAGCCGACTTCCTGTTGGGCTGGCGTAAAAAGTAAAAGTACGAAAGTTGTTCGGCCCGATGAGATCTATATGTGTACCGAGTTTCATATTATTACATGCAAGCGTGTCTGATTTATGGACCAAGTTTTCGGACCCCGTTCAAGGGGGCGCTGTCGAGCCCCCCTGCCACGCCCGGGTACCAGCTTCAGCCCGGCCCTGATGGCCGCGGGTTCTGACCCGTGTGCAAAGTTTCAAGAGTTTTCGAGCACGTTAAGGGTCTCAAAAGTGCCCGAAAGGTTGACAGAAAAATAAGAATAAGAATAATAATAAATAATTCTACCGAAAACAATAGGGCCTTCGCCCTTTCAGGGCTTGGGCCCTAATAATAAATAATCCTACCGAAAACAATAGGGCCTTCGCCCTTTCAGGGCTTGGGCCCTAATAAATAATCCTACCGAAAACAATAGGGCCTTTGCCCTTTCAGGGCTTGGGCCCTAATAAATAGGTATGCAATATAGTACACATATTTAGCAAAATACTCTTTATAGCTCTTTTTTTCTAGCCAACTAACTGCTAGCCTTTATTATGGTCATTAAATGGCTTTCCTGAGGTAAATGTTGTGACATACATAATTGTTCTCCAGCTGTTTACCATTTGTTTGATTGATTGGTCGATATAATGTATGAGGAATATACATTTCGGTAAGTTGTACTGTATCTTTCAACATTGTTCATTTGTGTTTATTTACTAGCTAGAGATGATCGGTTCACGTGCCGCTAGGGATCCGTCGTGACTCGCGTCACATTTACAAGCGCCAAAAACAGTATTGTTTGAATTTCGTAATAAAAGTGACAGAATCTGAGAGCTGAGATTTTTTTACATCATAAGTAACCTGCTCTGTCTATTCTGTCAGTCTCCATGTCCTCTTTGCTTCGCGATAAAGTACACAACCAAGCAATGAAAAAAAAGCTTGTAATTAAGGCCGTAACATTGACTTACCTGTCGAAAAGAAAGCAGGAAACTCAGCGTCTCTTTTGAAAGCTTTCTCCTGCGTTAGCTATCCCGACATTAACCCTTGTTTTTGTAATCTCCGGTCACGTTTCCTTTTACGGTCTATTTTGAACTTTTTCGACGACGAGGACTCCTTATCCTGTGACTCAGCATAATGTATGAATGAACGGTGTATAAATAACCGTGCAGTGCAGCCTTTTAAACTTGCCGGTGCAGTGACAAGCGCCTCTCACTGCTCTGCTCCTCCGCTTCTGCTGGCTTCAGTCACGTGACGCTGGTTCTGAACGAAAACGCGTTGTGGAAACGCGTTGGCCTAGTACTTTTTGTCCCTCTCTGCTATTATAGTTTTTCAAGATGGCGGAACTACATGGAAGCCTCCGTGGACTTACCAAGCGGGAAGGAAGTCGACCGGAAGTTGAAGCCGGCCGCGTGCCACCATCTTGTAGCAGAACTTCACCTGCTGTTAGCATCCCATTGACTCCCATTCATTTTGACGTCACTTTGACAGTGAATAACTTTACATCTGAGGCGTTTGAAGACTCCATTTGTCCATTATTTGTTTCTAAAGAAACACGACAATGTATAAAATGCTCCATTACCTTGTAGCTTACGTTATGGCCCCGTAAAAACTGTTTTTGTAAAAGTAGGCTAACGATTGCGTCATAACCACGCGACACTCTGTCGCACAGTAGAGAGATTACCGTATTGACGGGAGGAGAAGCTCGCGGGCAATCGGGGGGACGTGGAGGCAAAATGACAAAATAATTAATCAGAATACCTAGCAAAAGTTTCTCCTGCTCCTAGCTCATGGACACCTCCTACTCACGGTCTCCGTCTCTGCAAGATTCGGAAGGGAATGATTCAGATTTCTCATGCCACAGCCACTAGAAGACAGACGGGTTGCTCACGTCACATCTACGTCGTCAAGCTCAGTTTGAGTCTGCGCGTCAGGAACGGAAGTCCTAAGAAATCGCTGAAAATGGGCTTCACTTGCCTCAATTGAGTTCCAATGAGATGACTCTGTCCATTTCTTATACTGTCCATGGGACTTACCCGTCCCATGTATATAAAGATAATAAATTCTTCGTTTACGAGGATTAGTCTGATCATTGGCATAGGTATTTGTACACCATTGAGGGCATATTTATGAATAAAAATATTGATTTTAGATAATAAAATACCTAAAAAGCTACACATAGTCCCTTTAAGAAAAAACAGTCAGAAAAGTTTTATGAAAAAGTATTTATTGAAATACTTTCTTTCAGTCTATGTGTAGTAACAATAAGAAACCCATTAAATACCTTTTGGTAGATGATGTCCTTTTCTCACTGAAGTTTGGTCCATCATTTTTTGAATGGTCATCCTTCACAGACACAGAGCTGGATACAGGTGAGCCTGATCTTTCACTAATGACAAGACAAAAAAAAAAAAAACATTACTACAGAAGGTTCCTCAGTAAAATATATATATATATGAATGCTACTCATTATATAATGCCATTCATTATTATTCTTTACTCAAATCCAAAGGAGAAATTGATTAATTGAGTCATGAAAAATGCATTCAGCACCAAGGCAAGGCAAGTTTATTTATATAGCACATTTCATACACAATTGTATTTTAAAGTGCTTTACATAGAAGAAATTAAAATAATCTAAAGAAATAAGAATAATTAAAACAGTTTAGAAAAATAAAATAAAATACAGTACAGTACAAACAGTCGGACGAACACAGTGCTCATTCAGTAAATGCACACCTAAACAGAAGTGTTTTGAGTCTGGATTTGAATGTGACTACAGTAGGAGCACATCTGATCTCTTCTGGAAGCTGGTTCCAGCTGCGGCTGGTATAGTAGCTAAAAGCGGACTCTCCTTGCTTTGAGTGAACCCTTGGTATTTCTAGCTGATATGATCCTAATGATCTGAGTGATCTATTATTTTTAAGTGAGCATATCTGCAATGTATTGAAGTGCTAGGCAATTGAGTGATTATATACCAGTAATAATACTTCAAAATCAATACTGTGTAAGGACCTGAGGACTTGTGTGATATGATGTCACGGTTTGGGTTTTGTTCCTTGTTCCTGTTTCATCTATGTCATGTGATCCCGCCATGTGTTCTCTTGTCTAATGTGTCATGTTGTTATTGGTTCATTGTTTCATTGTTCACAGGTGTCCCTTGTCTAGTCGTTAGTCTTGTGTTTGCCCTGTGTCTTTGTCTATTATTGAATGTTTCATGTTTGATTATGTTTTGAAATAAAGTTGCATTTGGGTTCTCAACCAGCTTGCCTCAAGTGGATTCATTCGTAACAGATGTTCATATTTTCTGGTTCTGCTCAGAATCCTGGCGGCAGTGTTCTGTATGAGCTGCAACTGTCTTATGGTCTTTTTGGGAAGGCCAGTGAGGAGTCCATTACAAGAATCCACTAAAAGCCCTGATTACTGAATGTAGACCGGAAATTGCTTTCTAAAGTTTTAGCAATGCGCCTTGAACAATTCTGTCTACGATAATTGGGATTTATACAAAGTAGGAATTATTCTGATAATATTAGATGCTTTTTAAATGTTATTTACGCCTTTAAAGGGAAATCCATAGATGGGTTAGTGCTGTCTTTGGATAGGGAGAAGGCATTTGACCATGTTGAATGGTTCTATCTTTTTTTTGTTTTGGAAAAATTTGTTTTAGGTGAAAATGTTGTGCAATGGTTCAGAGTGCTGTATGCAGACCCAAGCTCTGCTGTATTGACAAATGGCTTTTGATCTGATTATCTCCTATGCATAGAGGCACCAGGCAGGGTTGCCCCGTCACCGCTTTTATTTGCGATGGCTATAGAGCCTCTGGCTGAAGCGATCAGATCGGCAACATCTATTTCAGGTTTACAGGTGGGACATATAGGCTACATCATAAGATTGCGCTTTATGCTGATGTATTGCTTATTTTTTTATTTTTTTATCTGAACCTGAGAGGTCAGTTAATGCTCTGATTGAGTTGATTAACTGGTTCAGTACTTTCTCTGGTTATAAAATTAATTTAGCTAAATCTGACCTAATATTGTGCCCTGTTTTCCTTTAAGTGGTCACCTCTAAGTTTCATCTATTTAGGTATTTCAATCTACATCTTTGAAGCAATTGTAAGAATCTAATGGCGCTTTTCCATTACCAGAACCAGCTCGACTCGACTCGGCTCGCTTTTCGCTCCGTTTTCCATTGCAGATAGTACCTCCACAATTAGTACCTGGTCGTCATAGCGACGCCGCAGGAAACTGCCGTGACTTAATCTTCTACGCGAGACACACCCGCTATCCACACACACAGGACAATGGAGGAAATCATGTGTATGCTGTTTTTGGATGTTTTTGTTTTTGCTGTTTTTTATTCAGGATACTCCGTCTGGCGCGTGCAATGATGATGCAGTGAATAGTGACGATTCTCTCTGACCAATCAGCAGTCTGCCGTGTTTTCACGTCACATTTTAGTATAGTCTCAGCTCGCCTCAGCTCGCTTAGAACCTCGCTGGAGGTGGTACGGAAAAAAGTACCTGGAAGCAGGTACAGGTACAACTTTTCCACAGTGGAAAACCAAACAAAGCCGAGGCGAGGCGAGCTGGTACTGTGTAGTGGAAAAGCGCCATAATTTGTTCCTTTATTTGAGAAAATACAGCAAGATTTAGAATGCTGAAATTCCTTGCCAGTATCTTTGCTATGTCAGATATCACTTGTGAAAATTATTGTATTACCCAAATTATTATATCCTATTCGAATGGTTCCTATACTGTTCTCAAATAGGGCATTAAAGGGCATGATTAGCTGGCTGACTTCCTTCATATGGAGTAAACGCAAGCCTAGATTAAAAATGTCAGTACTTTATCTCCCAAGTTCTATGGGAGGGTTGGATTTTCCAAATATTAAGATCTATCAATTAAGTTCTCATCTGAGATACATTGCAAAGTGGGTTAGTAATGATTCTTCCTCTACTTGGTTAGATATTGAATCTTCCTTATCACAATTCCTTTAAGAGATCTTCTTTTTGTTAAGAGTTTTCAAAAAATAAAAGGAATTTATGATAATCCAATTATAGTTAACACTCTAAGCATGGAGATTGGTCTGTAAGCTTGAAGGTAGATCTAAATTGACTTCTTTCTTTACCCCAATATTAAATAACCCTGATTTCACTCCAGGAAATTTGGATGATGGTTTTAAACGTTGGTGTAACTTAGGACTTATTAGGCTTTGGGATATGTTTTCAGACAATAAATTAATGTAATTTATGCAGTTAAATTAAGAAGTATCAGTTGTTCAAACAGGATTTTTTTCGTTTCCTCCAATTAAGACATTACGAATAACACAACACTAGTTAGGAATTGTGAAATATCTTGAGTTGAGAGGTTATTATTTTTATCATCAGGAAAAATGTCTCTGGGTAGGTTTTATGGTTCTTTGTGTTCAATCACTTCTGCTGATACCCAGAGTATTAAAACTAAATGGGAAGAAGAGTTAGCTACTGACATTGATGATGACACATGGGATGACATTTGGTCTAAGAAAATATCTGTTTGTACATGTACAAGAGAAATACAATTTAAAATCATAAATAGACTCCATATTTCCCATAAGCGCAGGCATTTTTTTAACCCCTCTCTATGTGTTTAAAATGTAAAACTGAAATAGGTACTTTAACACATTGTCTGTGGTCATGTAACAGACTGCAACGGTATTGGGGTTTAGTTCTAGGGGAAATGGAAAAGATCTTTAATATTCAGTTGGATTTTGACCCAGTGTCACTGGTGTTTGCTATACCTAATGGACGCATTGTTTCATCTGCTAATAAGAAATTGTACAATATTCTATCCTTTGCTGCCAAAAAAAAAGTTGAGTTGATTCCCCTGAAGCGTCTTACCTATGCATTACATAAAAAAACATGACATTTTTATAATGTCTGGATCTAGACTATTTGGAAACCCATCTTTGCCCTATTGTTACAATGAATTTTGTAATTGTATAACTCCCTGGACATTTAACATGTGTCCTTTTCTGCATCATTTAGAAATATGTTATTGTTTTGTTTTTAAAAACGGGTGCAAAGTTGTGACACCTGGCAGATCCCTGATGTTTAACACCTCAGCCAATAAACCTTGATCACTATTGGCATCTTTGTGACCTTACAAATGTAAAACGCCTTTTTGGCAGAGAAACTAAAGTTGCAGGACACTTTGTTAATTTTCAACCCTACACCTTAACTTGTCTCTGAACATGACACTTCTTCATTTCACTTTATCCTTGAGTGTTTGTTGCATTCTCTTAGACTCATATACTAATACTAAGTCTTATCCTCCATCTTACTGAGCTTCATAAAAGGATAGTTCACCCAAAAATGAACTTTCTGTCAGGACCATTATCGTCAAATACGATTAGCATACAGCTAGGATTGATGGTATGGTTCTGTTCTGGGCAAGAACTCCCAGCGCATCCATGCAGACTAGCATGAATAAGAGGAGGGAGAGCAGCAATAACCCCTCTTAGGGTAAACAGAACCAACATGAATGTAATGCAGATATCATTAATTCAAGATTTTAAAGAACAACATAATTCAAGGATTTATTCTGATTCAAAGGGAGGAGGAGCTGGGGATGGAGGAGGGTAATTAGCTCCTGAGAAACGCAATAACTGCTGATAATATTGAATATGTATACAGTGATAGGCGTCGTATTCCTATAAGTAGACGTGGATCAGCTGAGAGTCAGCCTCCCTGACCTGCCGGAACCGATGCTACGCTTAATTTTTGTCATAATTTACTTACCCTTAATTTGTTCCAAACCAGTATGAGTTTCTTTCTTCTGTTGAACACAAAAGAAGATATTTTGAAGAGTGTCGGAAACCAAACAGTTGATGGTAGCCATTGACTTCCATAATAGGAAAAAAAATAAGGTACTATGGAAGTCAATGGCCACTGTCAACTCTCTGGTTACCAACATTCTTCAAAATATCTTCTTTTGTGTTCAACACAGGAACGAAACTCTTTGGAACAACTTCTGGGTGAATAAATGATGACAGAAATAAAACATTTGGGTGAACTATACCTTTAAGGATGGAGCTGGATTATCATGATTTCAGTAAAGCATATTGTAATGAATTGTGTACTCAAAGTGTATGATTGTTGATTAAAGATGACTGTTTGAGAAATAGAACTAAAACTTTATAATACACTGCCTTACGTTAACAGAGTTACAATTTTGACACAGTAGTGTTTAAAAGGACTATCTGAAAACAGACTCAGTCTTACCTCTGTTTCTCTGAGAGACTCATCTTAGAGAGAGAGAGAGAGAGAGTGATCCGATCGCTCCTCTGACATACTGCAGCTAAACTGCCATTGAAAACAGATCAGCACTGGGATCGATGTGTTGAAGGCATTCAGCTGCTCAGCAACGACCTGGAAATGACCGCAATGTTGTGAGGTGAATATAATTATGAGTGTTGAGGTGGTAACAAACAATCTGCACAAAAATAGCATGGGTTTAACCAAATGTTTAGGTGCATTTCAAATAACAAACAAAACATAACAAAATAAAAACATAACTATGCAAGGAGAAACACTTTTTTCAGTGCTGGATCAAAACACTGAAGGGAAAACTGAACATATATTGCAGTTTTATATGATTTTACACTCATATTTACTTATCACCAACGAACCATCTTTTAATTTGATTTCACATCATTTGATCGCATGCTTATAATTTATTGTATGGCTATTCATTTGCTCCCACAATGGATAAAATGGTTAATATCATTGTGCTATATGAACGGAAAAGTTATATTTAATTATAGCTTACATTTGTAACATTTGACAAACAAAAATACATTGAAGCATCATTACGTTACGTTACTTGATGTTTACTTACATCATTACGTAAACTGTACGTGCGGGGTCTGAAATGCTTTCGATTTTGCATCATCACAAAATAACAGGCAAAAATAAAATGAAGGAATTAAAAAAATGCCATTTACTACTTGTATTGAAAAATCATTACCTGTTCTTTAAAAAAAAAAAAAAACTATCGTCAAATGCGATTGACAACTAGCATGCAGTTTGGATTGACGGTTCTGTTCTAGATAAGAACTCATGCGCATCCATGCAGTCTAGCATGAATAAGAGCAGGGAGAGCAGCAATAACCCCCCTTGTAGGGTACAAACAACAGTAGGCTACCAACATGAATGTTTTGCAGATATCATTCATTTAAGATTTTAAAGAACAACATAATTCGAGGATTTATTCTGATTCAATGGGCATTTTTTTAATGTAGGTCATTGTGCAACGTGCACGGAAATGTTCTAATTAATTATAACTGACATTTGTTACATTTGATTTGACACAATACAAAAATACATTAAATCATTATTCACCACGTGCTTGAGGTCTGGTTTCCCGCTCGAGTGCTTTCAATTTTGATTTCATCACAAAACAACAGCCCAAAATAAAAGGAAGGAATTAAAAAAAAAAAAGGCCTCGTAATACTAAAACCATTAACTGTTCTTTAACGTAATTATCAATGACTGTAATTGAGGACGTTTACAAAAAAACTTAGGCTAGCTGCGTCGGTCTGGAGCATCAGAAACGATTTGCAAAATGGTTTCTTTTTCTCACTTTTACTATTAGTCACATGACAGGATCACCCATAAGGCATAATAAGTGACCTTTGCCAACAACCAGTGTTCCTCTACATTTATGATTTTTACAGCCTTTAGATTTGTTCACGGTTAACATTGACTGGTCGTTCTAACTCATTTATGCCTTAATAAAGCGTCACTTTTGTGTCTTGAATTTTCAGTCAGCTTTAATTTGTGTTAGTCAGATCTTTATCAAGTGCAAATCATGATGTCAGCAAACCAATTGTTGTTTGATATAAAATGTGACAGAATATTACCTCACCAGTGTAGCCTATTATTGTAACGGTCACGAGCTGGAGTGCCCTTGAGAGCCACCAGAGGGCACTCCACATAAGATCATTCACTCACAGACTACATTTCCCATCCTGCATCTACCTGGACTGATTACTTCATACACCTGCACTGCATTATTCACCTGCACTGTTCCTGATTACAGTCACACCTGATCCTCATTCTATGGACTATTTATGTCTCACACATTCTCACCCTCACTGCGAAGTCTTGTTTTACTGTTGTGAACTCTACTGAGCGTTTATTCCTGTGACTGCCTGTTTGTATTTTTGACCTTGCCCGTTTCTGGATTTCTCCCTGTCTGCTGCCTGCCTACGTTACCTCTGCTTGGATCTCTGACTTTGATTGTTTGCTGCCTGCCCTGATCTTCTGCCTGGTTTTGTACTATGATTAAGCCTTGTCTTCACTGCTGTATCTGCTGGTTCTGACCTTTGCCTGTTTGACTACTCTTATTAATAAATCACGCTGCGAATGGATCCCCCAGACTCTGATGCTTCATAACAATTATAGGATATTATAAGACATTTTTTTTGATAGATTTTCACCTTGAATTGGTTTATACCGATGGATAACTTTAAGTAGCCTAGTTTAACTTCACTCAATTTGTATTAGCCTGGACCCTAAACTAACAAAGCGCATTTTAATATTTTTTTATTTATTTTTTTTATTAGGCCTACTTGTTGAATATTCTGCGTTTGTCTAAAACAATTTCAGTTTCGTTTATACAAACATAAAATGAGTCTAGCTGACATACATTTAGTAGCTATAGACACTTTGTGAATAACACACATATAGGCCTAATTGTTCAAAACTGTTTCTGTATTTATTCAAAACGGCGTTAAAGGGCCGGTTGAAAAATCAGACCTAAAACGCACTGATTTAAGGGTGAAATTCAACCATGTTATTTTATTTAGTTGCCTTATAATTAGGCCTACATAATCTCTGTAAAGTAACAGCGCAGTCAGAAAATTTTATTTGGCCAAACTAAATTTAATCATTAAAATAGTTTTAATAATTTAACAAAGTAGGCTACTTGTTTTATAATAGGCCCACAACAAAAGTCATTTAAAAAACCAAGAGAAAGGGTAGCATTTGGCATTAAATTATATACAATTAAAATGCCACATAACCATAACATATAACATTTACTTTACTAATTTACTATCTATGATTACTAATCTAATCAGTCACGTATTAACGAATAAGGCAAATCAGCTGTTCTCCCTCATAGACGGTTACAGAGCAGAACATGAGCAGTTTTAAGAAAAACCTCACTGAGGTGTTTCTGAAATGAATTCAGGTGCCAGTAAAGTGTAGGTGAATCTTGTAAGCAATGGCTCAGGAACAACAATGTACAATTGAAGATTATAAGATTTAGTCACTATAGGCTATAACTGCAACCGAATTTCAACACATACAAAAATGAGGACATAGACATTAAGACTTTGCATAACAAATAGCTGTCACAACACCGGTGTTACAAAATCAGTTAGTCTCCATTCACAATTTGTGCCATATTCTCAGATCAGAACAGTTCATATCTGAATATATAATGAACATTTTAGATTTTGCTGTACAGAGACATAACATCATCACACATATTAATGTATCCTCATAGAGACAGTATTATAGTGACTCTTCTGAGGATATAGGCTATATACAGTGCCCTCCACAATTATTGAACCCCCTGGTAAATATGATCAAAATTGGCTGTAAAAAATAAATCTGCATCGATTATCCTTGTGATCTTTCATTCAAAAAATGTGCAAAATTCTAACCTTTCATTGAAGTAAAAGAATTGAAAGTGGGGGGAAATCACATTATGAAATAAATGTTTTTCTCCAAAACACGTTGGCCACAATTATTGAAACCCCTAGAATTGTTTACGAGTAAAATATCTCTGAAGTATATTCCCATTAATATTTACCTTTTTTAGTACACCAGGGTGACTAGGAACATGAAACTGTCCAGCTATGACTTCGTGTTTCACAGGAGTTTAAATATGAGGAAACACAAAGGCCAAATCCCCTTAATCATCCATCACAATGAGTAAAACCACAGAATATAGTTCTGATGCGTAGCAAAAGATTGTTGAGCATCACAAACTAGAAAGTGGCTGTAAGACAGTAGCTAAAGAATTGAAAATCCCAATTTTGACCATCAGGGCAATAATTAAGAAGTTATAACCAACTAAAGATGTTATGAATCTGCCAGGAAAAGGACATGTGTCTATACTGTCTTAATGCATGGCGAGTATGAAAGTTTGAGTGGCCAAAGACTCTTCAAGGATCACAGATGGAGAATTGCAGAGATTAGTTGAGTCTTGGGGGTCAGAAAGCCTAAAAAAAAAATTATCAAACAACCCCTACATCCCCACATGTTGTTTGGGAGGCTTTAAAAAAAAACCTCCTCGCTCATCCAAAAACAAATTCCAGCAAATTTAATTGTCAGACACGACTGGATCTTCAAACAACACAGGGTTCTGTGGTCAGATGAGACTAAAACAGAGCTTTTTGGCAGCAAACGCACTAGATGGGTTTGGTGAACACAAGGATAAAAAGTACCCCATGTGTACAATTTAATATACCATTGGATCTTTAATGTTGTGGGCATATTTTTCTGCTGGAGGTCCTGGACTTCTTGTTCAGATACATGGCATTGTGGATTCTATCAAATATCAACAGATAAAAAATCAAAACCTGATGCTTTCTGCTAGAAATCTTATAATGGGCCGTGGTTGGATCTTCCTTCAGGACAACGATCCAAAACAAACATCAAAATCAAAACAAAAATTTGTTGTGGAGCACAAAATGAAGCTTCTGCCATGACCATCCCAGTCCCCTGACCTGATGAGTGGGCTGAACTGAAGAGGAGAAGCACCAACATGGATCTGGGAATCTGAAGGATCTGGAGAGATTCTGTGTGGAGGAATGGTCTCTGATCTCTTGTCAGGTGTTCTCCAAACTCATCAGGCATTATAGGAGAAGACTCAGAGCTCATCTTGGCAAAAGGAGATTGCAAAAAGTATTTAATAAAAGGGTTTCAATAATTGTGGCCAACGTGTTTTGGAGAAAAACATTTATTTCATAATGTGATTTCCCCCCACTTTCAATTTTTTTTTTACTTCAATGAAAGGTTAGAATTTTGCACATTTTTTGAATGAAAGATCACAAGGATAATCGATGCAGATTTATTTTTTACAGCCAATTTTGATCATATTTACCAGGGGGTTCAATAATTGTGGAGGGCACTGTATATATATATATATATATATATATATATATATATACATACATACATACATACATATATATACATAACTGACTTAATACAGATTAAAATGATGTATATAAAACATAAGAGATCATTTCTAAAAAGTGATTAGAAATGTAAAATGAAAGTCTGGTATTATGGCATGGGCGATCACATGCAGTGAACCCATCAACCAGTCTATATGTTTTTACCTGATCTCGGATCAGTTTTATAAGTTTGGACATTTTATTAACACATTTGTATAATACAAATGAAGAGTAGTAGATTTGTCTCTGAATAGCCAAGCCATCCAAAAAAAAAAAAAAAAAAAATTCACAAAACACACTACAAATGAATAAACTAACATAAATTATACAAAATCTTTATGCTTCATTCTGAAGAGTTGGTATTTTGTAGATTGCATATTCAAACCTGTTTGAAAGATTTTGAACAGTTCTGTTATTGGGATGTTTTTCACTGTTCTGATTGGTTGTCTCTGCTGTAGTGGGCGTGGCTGCTGTTGTGATGTCACTATCAGTCCGTCACTGATGAATCAGACATTCTCACATCAGGACACTAGGGGGCGATGATGATGATGATGATGATGATGATGCCTTTTAACAAGCCTCAGAGGATTTTTGTACAGAAAACTTAGCATTGTAAAATAATTTGATTAGTATTTTAGGCCTATATTCCCCTATATCCACCCTAGAAGATCAGCAGAAGAGCACAGTATGTAAAGCATATACATACACTCCAAAGTATATCAATTTCATCAAACACTTTTATAAAATACATTTGCCATACCCTTCTGACAAATCCAGCCGGTGTTTTTTTTAGTCTGTTTAGTTCTGCTGGTGTTGTTTGTGGTTTTGGAAACTGGGAGATCAGTTTATATCAGCTCCAAATAAGACCAACATTTACAGGCTGTTTTCTACTGAAATAGACACTGTCAAAATGCTCTACAGGGCGTTGCTTCTGAGAGAAATGAGAAGTGAGAAAAGAAAAACTGAGGATGTCTAACATTCAATGGGCTATTGCAGAAAATACAATATATCAATGCACCATGCCATCTGATTCCATCACTATACTGTAATTTTAAAATCTCTTTAAAAAATAATTATGATGACTGATGAGGTTGTTTCTGTTGAAAATGATAGTCAAACATTTCTAGTTGTGGCATTGACCCTTAAAATGCTGTTTATTCAGTGTGAAATGACGCAGTTCAGAAACTAGAATAAATAGATGAAACAGCGCTTCACACGATCACTCCAACAAATGTGTGAACTTTAGTCATGTGACTCATAAACATGGTGACTATATTTTATATGCCACACCACAGATATTGTTCCCAAAATAAAACTGTTAAAACCTCAGATGTTGTATTGAGCAACAAAGTCTACTGGGGAAAAAAAACTCAAAACATGCAGCATTGTGAGATCCATGTTCATATTTTTAAAAGATTGCTTATTTATAATGACAACAGTAACTGTATTTGGTGGAAACTATGCTAAGGGGTTTATTACATTACATTGTTTATTAGGCCTACATAAATGTTAGCTTTCATCGACTGTATCATGTGACTAGTCAGAGTGTGAAGCGCGTTCACGTACACAGACCACAGACGCACTCATGAACTGTTTATTCTTCCTGTCTGAAGAGTTTCTTTATAAACCTCAGATTATCTACTGATATTTTTCAGATCATATGTGTTTTATCTCAGGCTGTTGGAGATGATGTTGCTCACACTTATTATGTGTTGTCTATCTGGTGAGTTATAAACATGTTCTTACTTCTAGTAATAATGTACAGTTAAAACTGTTCAGAGGATTTAAATTAGCTGTTAATATTGTGTTTCAGGAGTGTTTGGTGACACAGATGCAGTGAAGTCAGTGTCAGTGATGGAGGGAGATTCTGTCACTCTAAACCCTGATCTTACAGACATACAGAGAGATGAAGAGATCATGTGGAGGTTTGGAGACATTCGCATCGCTACAGTGATCATGAACATTCCTAGATATTATAATGATGAGAGATTCAGAGACAGACTGAAACTGGATCAGACTGGATCTCTGACCATCAGTGACATCAGAACCACAGACTCTGGACTTTATCAACTAAGAACCATTATTAGGAATAAGGAGTTTATCAAGAGATTCAGTGTTACTGTTTATGGTGAGTAGAGAATTACACTGTACTTTTACTGTCTTCTTCATATTCTTGTTATAGCAGGGTACATGTAAAACAGCTTTGGGCCAAAGTTTGATAGAAAATAAAAATTGTCTGACCAATCTCATCAGACACCAGACTGAACAACATCACTGAACTCTGACAGATATGTTCAAGTACATCAATAGTCTTAATTAGCATTTAAAGTCTTTACAAAGTTGTCTTTTTTTTTTTTGTCGATCAAACTAGCACTAATGTCTCTTTTTCGCCGTTACAGTTCCAGACACACATCCTACATCACATCCTACATCACATCCTACATCACATCCTACATCACATCCTACATCACATCCTACATCACAGTCTCCTTCACAGTCTCCTTCACAGTCTCCTTCTCATCCTCCAGTCTCTCTGATAGTGCTGATCTCTTCTTCTGCTGCTGGATCTCTGATGATCGTGGCTGTTATCATGATCTTCTGTATGTGCAGGAAACACAGAGACACAGGTACTGTAGATGCACAGCTTATACATCTGTAAACAATAATGTGGAGCAAAAATATTAGACACAAATACATGTTTTGATTGAACATGTCTGTCATTACAGTTGCAGACGAGACTCACACTGATGCAACACTCTACACACACACTGGACAAATGATGGTGAGTGTTTAGTGACATTTACATTTATTCATTTAGCAATTATTTTTTTCCCCAAATGTAATGAACAATGCAAAATAACATAACATAAAGCCATATAATATCACCATTGTTTTAAACACTGCACATTAAATATTGGCAAATATGTTTAAGAAGTTTGTGAAATAGTATATGCTGTTATTCCATTATAAATAAATAATGCTTCCTGTGCTAAATGTCTGTCTGACTTGTTTGCATCTACATATTTAGCGCTGTATTTGCTCTTGTCCTGATATCTGATGTTGAACATGTTTTATTTCCACAGTCCACTTGCTTTTATTTTTTGCCTCTGTTATGAAAGCTTCTATTGTTTT
The DNA here is from genome assembly GCA_021554675.1 of Leuciscus idus. Classification (NCBI taxonomy): domain Eukaryota; kingdom Metazoa; phylum Chordata; class Actinopteri; order Cypriniformes; family Leuciscidae; genus Leuciscus; species Leuciscus idus. The sequence goes on along the minus strand of CM038625.1, from coordinate 19,984,588 downwards.
CCAAAATTTCATAATAAAAGTCCCAAGAATATAAAAAGACAGAGATCATTACACACAAACACAAGACCATCATTCAGTGTGAGAAACATTGACTCATAACCCATAATATCTATCGATGAATTTTCAGCAAATTTCTGTCATTTGTTCATTTTGAGCTCTTACAGTTTTTGCTTCTGAAACATCGGGTTTGTTTTTCTCCTTTGACCTTTTGTGTTTGTCTTTTCCAACAGAAATCTGAAATGACGGAGGTGATTTATACATGTTTAATCACAGATCATTGATCAAACTCTCTGTGATTCTGTTTCTTTACAAATTATGTGTTGATCATCGTATTGACATTTGTGTTTTATACTGTATTACTCTTTCAAATCAAATAAAATGTATATTTGTTGAATTAAATCATGCTTTTGGATTCCTTTAGACTGATATTGATATTCACATATGATCATCATCACAATCAAATATTTTGGGCCAGATAAAAAAAAAAAAAAAGGCAAATTAGCATGAGACCGCAATCCCACAAAACCACTGGTGGGAGTGGAAAGTTCAGCCAGCAACAATATCACCCTGTAGCACAAGACTGGTTGCCCACTGAAACTAAGCAGGGTTGAGTCTGGTCAGTACCTGGATGAGAGACCTCATGAGAAAACTAGGTTTCTGCTGGAAGAGGTGTTAGTGAGGCCAGCAGGGGGCGCTCACCCTTTGGTCTGTGTGGGTCCTAACGCCCCAGGATAGTGACGGGGACACAATACTGTCAAAGAGTACCGTCTTTTGGATGAGATGTAAAACTGAGGTCCTGACTCTCTCATTAAAAATCCCAGGATGTCCTTCAGAATAAGAGTAGGGCATCCTCGGCATCCTGGCCAAATTTGCCTAATGGCCTCCTGATCATCCCCATATTGATTGGCTTCATGACTCGGTCTCCTCTCCACCAGTAAGCTAGTGTGTGTTGTGTGTTCTGGCGCAATATGGCTGCCGTCGCATCATCCAGTTGTTGCTGCACATTGGTGGTGGTTGAGGAGATTTCCCCCCTTCAAATGTGAAGCGCTTTGAGAAAAAAAAAAAAAAAAGTTTTCCGAGTTTAAAAACCTGCTAAAAGTCTTCAGATTTACTTGGAAATCTGACCAGTCCTAAGGCTGTAGATGAGAAAAACATTAGACATTTTTATGCCTACATTTTAGGCCAGATTTACTAATAGCCTGTGCCAGCGCAAACCCTCGTTTGGCATTAAAAAACGGAGAAATTTATAATAAAAAAAAATGAATAATTAAAAAAAAGATTTTTAAAAAACTGAGAAATTAGCGATGAAGAGGCGTGTACACGGTTATTTTTGCTCTTTTTTATCTTATTGCATTAACACATTTGTATAAAAAAAGAGTAGAAGAGTAGTAGTTATTTGTCTTGTATTGGCCTGATTAATACCTCCTTAAAAACGCAAAACACCCTCTACAAATTAATAAACTATAAGAAAAGATCATTTATAAAAATACGTCACATTGTATCTGATGGTTTTTATATTTGATTAATAGATTACACACTCTAGCAAACATTTGTAACTGGTTTGTAAAAGGTATTTTTATGCATGTTTGGGCTGAGATTGTGTTGCATTTACGCCATTTTGACCAGCAGATGTCGCCAGCGAGCAACATGAGGGTGAGTAATGATGACAGAATCTTAATGTTTGGAAAAATGGAAAACTCATGAATATTAATGCTCCGCCCAATGAAACCGAAAGTCTCGAAACACCAAACTGAGTTTGCAGAACGGCCACAATTGTTCTCGCGCCATTGGGCAGTCCTTCCTGTCCAGGCCTGACTGGTTTGAACCATAGACTGTAAAAAAGGTTTGAACTGGATAAATATCACAAACTGACTCGTCACAAACACACACAGAGAGAGAGAGAGAGAGAGAGAGAGAGAGAGAGAGAGAGAGAGAGAGAGAGAGAGAGAGAGAGAGAGAGAGAGAGAGAGAGAGAGAGAGCCTACAACGACTCTCCGCCTCCTGTTAACCTATAGATAAAGAAGTTTCTAGGAGATCCGTCTAGTTTTAATTTCATACATTCATTGTTTATTTCAGATTTCAGGCGTGTTTTTTTTTTTTTTTAAACAACAAGCCTATAGATCTGATCAACTGAAATGCCTCATACACTACTTTCATTCTTTGTGTGCTTATGGCATTTAATTGGTAAGTCGATTTTTTATTTATTGACACATTTTAATCATATTTACTACTTTTTAAATCTGCATTGTTTCCAGAAAAATATTCTGTCAATTCTTACTATAATGTTAGATGTAGTTTTTCATTCAGGTCTCTGATCACTAGTTTTGATGGATATATTTCTCATCTGGAAACATAGTGTGATTAGATGCTTTTATTTCAGTGAAGCACAACTAAACATGTCTTATTTATATGTTAGGCCTGTCAGTTTCTCCAGTTATTTTGCCACTAAAGCTTTTCATTTGACCAAAACATTTGCTGTAATGTACTTTTTTTCTTTCTATATTTTAGCAAGATTCTATTTGCAATGATTTTGAGAGAGAGAGAGAGAGAGAGAGAGAGAGAGAGAGAGAGAGAGAGAGAGAGAGAGAGAGAGAGAATTATAATGTTTAGAGCAATTTGGTTAAAAAAAACTAAACCTTTTAAATTTAAAATGAGACCAAGAGTCTTCATCTGTGTCTGATGAACTGTTCCTCTTGGTTCTCCAGGAGTGTTTGGTGACACAGATGCAGTGAAGTCAGTGTCAGTGATGGAGGGAGATTCTGTCACTCTAAACCCTAATCTTACAGACATACAGAGAGATGAAGAGATCGTGTGGAGGTTTGGAGACATTCGCATCGCTAAAGTGATCATGAACAATCCTAAATATGATAATAATGAGAGATTCAGAGACAGACTGAAACTGGATCAGACTGGATCTCTGACCATCAGTGACATCAGAACCACAGACTCTGGACTTTATCAACTAAGAACCATTATTAGGAATAAGGAGTTTATCAAGAGATTCAATGTTACTGTTAATGGTGAGCATAATTACAGTGTAATTTATTCAGTCCTCTTCATATCCAAAATGTAAACAGTACTTAATCATTGACATAATACTTAACACTTTTCTCGCCAGCGTTTTTATTTTATTTTTTTAAAGAATTTTTTTATCATTTTCACAAAAGTTTCTTGGCCCCCAGAACATTTTGTTGTATTGATATCGGAATATGCAATATATCAAAAGAACGAACTGAACTCTGTTTTTAAGTAAACAAACAAACAAACAAACAAACAAAAAGTATTCTAGCATCATGCACTCCTTTTTTATCAACACTTGAATATGGGTAAGTTACATAAAATCTGAGAAATCGTGTTTTTGTCAAAAACTAAGTCTGGATCGGATTCAGAACGATGATGGAGTAGATCGAGTCCATCAACACCCTTAATGCTTCACAGTCCTAGAGCTCGTCCTCGGTCGACTTTTCATTCAGTAACATTAGACAGTTTTGTTTTCTCTGCTGTTTAATATTGATGATTGCATTATTTTATGCATCTGCTTACATAAGATATCGTTTTGTTTCTGTTTCTTTTTCGCCTGTGTTTTGATCATGAGATCCAGTTCTCTTTCAGAAGATGTCATAGTGCCCCCTGCCCTAGTCTAGATGACAGGAAAAACACGGAAAGCCGGAAATCTCCATCATTGGCGGGGAGAGAGTTAGTTAGTCCAACCAGGATTTCACCAGGACTTTTTTTCTGACTTTGCTGCATTTTGTTGTTGTTTTTCTGTGAATTACTAAAATTGTAGTTCTGGTCCCTCATGTAAACCATGTTTTCAAGACTTTATTAATAAATCTTTTTTTTTTTTTTGGTAGTGATGTCAAAACTTAATCATTCGCATTTACATTACATAATTGGCATAATCGGCCAAAGAACGTGCATGTAAACAAGCTCAGTATGCAAACAGTGACACTGATCATATACCATATACTTTTTAAATGTTATAAATTATTTCATGATTTAAAAAAATAAGACAAAAATGCAAGCTGCCACAAATAATGCTGAATCTGGACTTGACTTTGTTCTCCAGGATTGTTTGCTGATAACGATGCAGTGAAGTCAGTGTCAGTGATGGAGGGAGATTCTGTCACTCTAAACCCTGATCTTACAGACATACAGAGAGATGAAGAGATCGAGTGGAGGTTTGGAAACTTTCGCATCGCTAGAGTGATCATGAACATTCCTAGATATTATAATGATGAGAGATTCAGAGACAGACTGAAACTGGATCAGACTGGATCTCTGACCATCAGTGACATCAGAACCACAGACTCTGGACTTTATCAACTAAGAACCATTATTGGAGATAAGGAGTTTATCAAGAGATTCAATGTTACTTTTGATGGTGAGTAGAGAATTACAGTATAATTTCTTCTGTCCTCTTCATATTCAAAATGTAAACAGTATAATCATTGTCATCATAAGTCCAACCAGGATTTCACTCGACTTTTTTCTATTCAAGACTTGCTTAAAGATTCTTCTGATTTCTAAAAGAATTGCTGTTTTAAAGTCTGTCATCATTATTCAGTTCAGACCCGTAATGAAGAAATTGCTTACTGAACCATCATTCTACAAACAGAATGCACAAAAATTGATAAAAAAAAATATCCATGTTTTGAAAAAGGTAAAAAATAAAATAAAATAAAAAGTATCATGACATTCCCTACAATCACACATTACTCTGGTAGATCTTTTGGAGATTTAGCAGTTCACTATAAACTTTTTTACAAGCAATAGAATAGAGTTTTACATCATCAGTCTGTGACGAGGTGAACTGCATTTACATGCGGGATTTAAATGGTGGCTAGCAAACAGAAGCAATCTCTAGCGTTCATTTTGATCATGCTCAAATAACTATAAGGATCGAAAAGAGAACAACTAAGAAACTACATACACAGATTTGAAAACAGAAAACAAGGAAGTCAAATAAACAAAATCAAAAATTTAAACATACAGAGGAGAGACATTAACAAGTTTTAAAAGATAAGTTATACTGACACGCTGTTCCACAGTCTAAGCCCCACCACCGAAAAGGCTCTGTCTCCTCTGTGTTTGAGCCTAGAGCAAGGGACAGTGAATAGATTTAGATTACCAGATCTTAGGTCTCGGGACGGGCTATAGGAGTGTAGTTGTTCAGACAGATAACTTGGAGATAATGCAAACATTTGTACACAAATAGGAGAATTTTATAGTCAATCCTAAATTGGACTGCATGGACAATGGAGAGCTCGCAAAATGGCCGTGGCATGATCGAATTTACGTCTTTTCTTACAATTGTTTTTTAAGAAATTTGGCCGCAGCATTTTGAACCTATTGAAGACAAATGATCTGGGACTTTGAAAAGCCACAGTACAGAGAATTATAATAATCCAAGCGTGATGTTATAAAAGCATGAATAGCTGTCTCAAGGGATTTTTCGGGCACGAAATGTTTAATTTTTTATAGTTGAAAAAAGCTTTAGAGCGAACGGTTAGATTTTGAAGCCCTAAAAAGGTTATTCCATCCATCATAAAAGTAATCCATATGGCTCCAGGTGGTTAATAAAGGCCTTCTGAAGCAAAGCGATACGTTTTTGTAAGAAAAAATATCCTTTTAACTTTCTAAACTATACACCGCACTGTTCTGCGTTTGCGTGGCTGTTTCTCAATTCGTAAAGAACCAAAAGAACAGACTTGCGTTCTCGTGGAAACCGGTCTTTGTAGGTTTAGGTTATCTTGAAAGTATGAACTCAGAAGGACACAGAATGCAACTTTGTGAGAAATGAGATGTGCTGTAATTGATTACAACATTATGTATTAGACAAATCTCTTTATGTCATCGTTTATATTATTATCATTCTCTACTGCATATAGGCTATTTGTGTAAATGTGTAGCCTATATTAAGACCTAATGTTATAGGCTACGTTTGAATATGCCAATATAAAGTACTGCAAGCCTTCTCCAGGTCTTTATCATTTTATTACAGTTATGTGTGGGGCTCCTAATAACATTCCCTGTAATGTTATTGTTTAGAGAGAGAGACATTTTTATTGTTCACTTGGATAGTTCTTATGTATTCTAAATTCATGATGGGGTAAATGCAGGAAATGTGTTTAAATCAATGTTGGTGCAAATGCATAAAACACTGCTTAATTTATAGTGAGTAGTGCTCAAGCAGGAATGTTGTTTTAGCGATCAACCAGAGCGCCCACGAAAGACAGGCAGTAGAAACCAAAGTGGAGTTGAAAGAGAAGAACCGTGTTTTGTAGTGTTGTGAACCCACGCAGAGTTTTTGTCTACAGCGAATAAATGCCCTGGTAATGTAAGCAGTGGTCAGCTATGGTCAGACTCTTGCATATGCAAAGCCATAATACCAACTTCTATGGCAGTCCGGAGGGTTACACCAACAATATTAGATTGGATCACCCTGATTTAAATAGCCTACCAACTTTTACAGATAACCAAAAATTAGGCTATACTACATCATTGATTTTACTAGGCCTACATTTTTGTATTTGACCATCATCATCATTTAAATATTTTTTGAAGTAAAAGTAGTAATAGAGAGAGAGGGAGATTATAGTGATTCTCAAAACGTATTTATTATTAGTATACAATTTGCTTTGTGTTAAACCAGCATGCTCGACATGTATGATTAAACATGTAGGCTACATTAAAATAGCATTGCAGAAAGTGTGTTTTCATGTTCAGTCACTAGGAGGCGCTGCAGGATCTTCACAATCTCTGAAGACAAACAATGAGACACTCTGATCCTGCTTTGTTCATACTAGTATTTTAAACTGTGAAGCAAGGACGAAAACTATTGAAACCTGTTTGAAAGATTTTGAACAGTTCTGTAACAGTATTGGGATGGTTTACACTGTTCTGATTGGTTGTCTCTGCTGTAGTGGGCGTGGCTGCTGTTGTGATGTCACTATCAGTACGTCACTGATGAATCAGACATTCTCACATCAGGACACTAGGGGGCGATGATGATGATGATGATGATGATAATGATGATGATGCCTTTTAACAAGCCTCAGAGGATTTTTCTAAAGAAAATTTGTGAAATAAATTGATTATTTTTGTAGCCTAATCACCTATATCCACCCTAGAAGATGATCTGAGAGCACAGTAGGCCTATGTAAAGCATGTACACTCCAAAGTTTATAAATTTGATCAAAACACATTTATAACATATATTTGCAACCCTGCTGACAAATCCAGTCTAAGGTGTTTTAGTTCTGCTGGTGTTGTTTGTGGTTTTGGAAGCTGGGAGTTTATATCAGCTCCAAATAAGGCCATCATATATAGGCTGTTTTCTACAGAAATAGACACTGTCAAAATGCTCTACAGGGCGTTGCTTCTGAGGGAAATGAGAAGTGAGAAAAGAAAAAAGAAAAAAAAGAAAAAAGAGAATAAAAAAAAAAAAAGAACATTTAATATGCTATTGCAGAAAATACTGCACTGGTATTGCCATGTAAATGCCATAGTAGACTATATATCAATACACCATGCTATCTGATTCCATCGCTGTACGGCGAGTCATTTTAAAATTACTTTAAAAAATATTTATAATGAGGTTGTTTCTGCTGGAAATGATAGTCAAACATTTCTGTAGGAAGTTGAGACATTGACCATTAAAGTGTCAAATGTTTATTCAGTGTGAACATGACACAGTTCAGAAAATGAATAGATGAAACAGCGCTTCACACGACCACACCAACAAATGTGTGAACTTTAGTCATGTGATTCATAAACGTGCTGACCATATTTTATATGCTACAGATATTGTTTCTAAAATAAAACTCGTACAACTTCAGGACGTTGCATTGAGCAACTAGGCCAAATGAAAAAAAAAAAAAGATTCTTACAGTTACAAGAACCAATTTATTGTGCTTTAGAAGATTATTCTAAGATTATATAATGACAATAGTAACTATCATGAAACTGCTCCAAGACACAAAGGGTTGAGGATTCATATGTAGTATTTATTAAATGGTTAACCCACAATCAAAGATCAAAAATCAAACCAAAAGCAGGCAAAGGTCAAAACACAGGGTAAACAGTCCAACAGTCATGGTGCACAGGACCACAGGCAAGAGCAGAAGACCATGACCATGCAGCACACTTCTAAATGCAGTGTAGACACATACAAGAGTTTGCAATGAATGGCTGAGTGAACAGGGTTTATATGCTGGGCTAAACAAGGTAATGAGAAATAGACAATCATGGATGATGAGACCAGGCAATGAGTTATGGGTAATGTTGTCTTTGATGGAAAGACAGTAGTCTGGGGTGGAGTGCCCTCTGGTGGCTATCAAGGGCACTCCAGCTGGTGATCATGACCATAGACAGTATAAGAAGTGGACAGAGTCATCTCATTGGAACTCAATTGAGACAAGTGAAGCCCGTTTTCAGCGATTTCTTAGGACTTCCGTTCCTGACGCGCAGACTCAAACCGAGCTTGACGACGTAGATGTGACGTGAGCAACCCGTCTGTCCTCTAGTAGCTGTGCCGATAGAAATCTGAATCATTCCCTTCCGAATCTTGCAGAGACGGAGAGTGTGAGTAAGAGCTGTCCATGAGCGAGGAGCAGGATAAACTTTTGCTAGGTATTCTGATTAATTATTTTGTAATTTTGCCTCCACGTCTTCCCGATTGCCCGCGAGCTTCTCCTCCCGTCCATACGGTAATCTCTCTACTGTGCGACAGAGAGTCGTGTGGTTATGACGCAATCGTTAGCCTACTTTTACAAAAACTGCTTCTACGGGGCCATAACGTAAGATACAAGGTAATGGAGCATTTTATACATTGTCGTGTTTCTTTAGAAATAAATAATGGACAAATGGAGTCTTCAAACGCCTCAGATGTAAAGTTATTCGCTGTCAAAGTGACGCCAAAATGAATGGGAGTCAATGGGATGCTAACAGCAGGTGAAGTTCTGCTACAAGATGGTGGCACGCGGCCGGCTTCAACTTCCGGACGACTTCCTTCCCGCTTGATCATGACAGTAACTATATTTCGGTGGAAACCATACTGTCTATGGTGGAAACTATGGTTACCATGTTAAAGGGTTTATTACACTGATTTCATCGACTGTGACTAGTGACTTATGAACTGTATCTATTCTCCCTGAGGAGTTTCTTTATAAACCTCAGATTATCTACTAATATTTTTCAGATCATAGAGTAATTTTTATCTCAGGCTGTTGGAGATGATGTTGCTTAAATTATTTTGCTCTCGTTGAGTTTGTGTTGTCTGTCTGGTGAGTTATAGCCTAAACACATTTTTATGTCTTTACCTTTAGTGATAAATGTACTGCTGTTGGAATGGAATAACAATAAATGAAAAGACGGCTCATCTATTTGTTTTTTTCATTTAGTTTAACTAATTTTACAAATGGCTTTGATATTTAATCAAGTGGTACTCACTGCAGAGTCAAATGACATCCAGCTCCACCTATCTGGATGTCTAAAGGGGATAGATAGTGGGTAGGGTAAGGGCAGGGATGGGCAACTTCGGTCCTGGAGGGCCACTGTCCTACTCCAACCCTGAAAAAAATCACCTGCCTGCAATTTTCTAGTAATCCTAAGGACCTTGATTAGCTTGTTCAGGTGTTTTTGATTAGGGTTGAAGCTAAACTCTGTAGGACAGTGGCCCTCCAGGACCGAAGTTGCCCATCCCTGGGTTAGGATATGGTTGGATATTCTAGCTCCACCCATTAGGCCCAAATTACATTCGCTCCTCCTCACTGGATGACTATGAGGAGGATCTAGATGTAAGCTCCACTCATTTGTTCTGCAATGAGCAGTCTCTCTAATTTATTCGTACATGTGGACAGCGCTGAAACGGCCCTTTCATCTGATGGGTCAAACCTTCAGTACAGGCCTTAATTCTGTCAGGTAGAATAAGAGTCACAATGACAAATCCCACTTTAATATGCTTTTGTCACGATGCGAAACCATCACTTGCTGAAATTGGGTCCCAGTAGAGTTTTATTAAAATAAAATTCTAGACAAACTGGCCCCCATGATAAATGACATGTATTTTGAATCATTTGATTCACTCAGGCTCCCTCAAACAGGTAATCGGCCTCTATTTCTTTAATCTTAAAGAAAAATACAGATCCCCTGCATTTCACTTCTTACTGCCTGATCAGTCTTCTTAAAGGTATAGTTCACCTAAAAAAAGAAAATTCTGTCATTAATTCATCACCCTCATGTCGTTCCAAATCCGTAAGACTTTCGTTCATCTTTGGAACTCAAAAAAATATCTTTTTGAAGAAATCTGAGAGCTTTCTGTCCCTCCATTGACAGTCTACTCAACTACCATTTTGACACTTCAAAAAGCTCATAAAGAGATCATAAATCTAATCAGAATTAAGTGGTTTAATCCAAATTTTCTGAAGAGACACGGTCACTTTATATGATGATACCTTTGATATTCTACAAGAACCAATGAGGTTCATTCTCGTGTTACGAGCACGTTTGAGCTTCAGCAGGAACCTTGCATGAATGCCCACTTGCATCTATTAAATCTCAGTGGGAGGAGGACATTGGAGAAAATATTCCAGAAGAATAGTGGGAAATTATTATACGCCGTGTGCACTCCTCATCCTTCTGTGCCAGACATGACCTGATGCAGTGTAAAATCCTTCATCGAACCCACTGTACTAAAGTTAGACTTTCTAAAATATATTCAGATGTGGATCCCATGTGTGACCACTGTCACAGGCCCCTGCAACTACTGCACATATGTTTTGGTCCTGTGTATCTCTACACAAATATCGGTCTCAGTTCTTTAGAACATTATCTGAAGATCTTGAAATTCATGTTAAACCCCTGGCTGTAACAGCTTTGCTCTCGCTCTCTTTTGCTTGATATGCTTTTGTAGCTTACATCTAATTTGACCAAATTGGAAATCGCCTACACTCCTACTCATTCTTTATGGATTAAAGATATTTTTCCTTTTGTTAAACTAGAAAAAATAAATCAGACACACAATAAAGGAATCTGATCATTTCTGTACAATTTGGGGTCCTTTCCTAGATTGTGTAGGAAAGTGAAATGCTCGCAAACACCTGAGTATCTCCTCTGGCAGTAAATAATCTTCTTCTTACACGTGTGATTTATATTTTTTGGGATATATAACATCATTTTCCTTTATTTATTTTATTTTGTAATCATTTTGGTGTTTTTGTTTTATAAATTTTTTTAAGCTATTTTTTATCTTGTGTGTGTTTGTGTGTGTCAGGATAAACAGAGGACCCAAGAGTGAAGGCAGGTACAGAAACAAAGTTTAATTTGAAAAGGGAACTAAGGCAGTCTGCCGAGTGCCGACAGGCGGGTGCAGAACTGGAAAGAAAACAAATGTCAAAAAGCTTGGCTGGTGAAACACCACAGCAGTGGTTCCCGAGCCGGGTAGCAGTAGTCAGTGAGGATGACTCAGTCTCAGGACAGTAGTTGAAGATACACAGGCAGCGGTGAGGTTGGAGACCACGAGCGCTGATTGCGATGATGATCAGCTGGGGGAAAGTAGTAGAAACGAAGGTAGTGGGGGAGAGAGAAAGAAAGAGAGAGGGAGATTAACCCTGGTTCATGACAGTCCAGTCTACACACAGACATTGGCTGATCTCCTTTTTTGCTAGTACGCTTTGACTTACCTGGCTACCTGCCTGTTGTCCTTTGACTCGTCTGACCTGACCTGACCTGACCTGACCTGACCTGACCTGAAAACCACTTTTAACTTTTAAACCGGTTATTAAAATGAAACATTTAAAGTATGCAACAGAGACTAATTAACCATTAACACTGGTTTAAACTGAAAAGTCTCACAAACTGACACCATCACACACACGCACGCATGCATAGACTCGCATGGAGTACATCTCTACACTTTAACCACGTGTCTCCACCTTCTGTTAACTTGAGAGTTTAAAGAAAGAAGTTTCGATTAGATCTGTAATCAGTTTGATACCACACTTCCATTTTTTTTTTTTTTTACAAACTTAAGGTTTGTTATTATTTTAAAAAAATTGGAGAGCTGCACAAATGAAAATGGTTCACACAGTACTTTTATATAGTGTGTTTTTATGGCATCTGGTTGGTAAGTAGAAATATATTTCTATATTTCCTATAGTTATAACTAATAAAAATTAATTCCAATATAAGCTATTCAATTTTATAACTTTTAAATGATTTTTTTTCTCATCTGAAAACAAAATTTATTTCATTGAGTTACTAAACATATTTCTTATTTACTGTATCAGTTTCTCAAGCAATTTTACAACTAAATCTTTTAATTACCAAAACAAATGTTGCTGTACTTTATTTGTTTCTGTAATCCAATGAGATCCCATTTTAATGCTTGATTAATAGTGTCAAATTAGTGGACAGCTGTAAAAAAATAAGCAACAGAAAGATAAACAACAGTTTAACTAGTTAAACCAGATAAAATACTTTTTTATGTGTGAGCCATGAGATTTCTGTGTTGAGGAACTGTTCCTCTTGCTTTTTAGGTGTCTTCAGTGATACAGATGAAGTGAAGTCAGTGTTAGTGATGGAGGGAGATTCTGTCACTCTAAACTCTGGTGTTACTGAAGTACAGAGGAGTGATTATATTGAGTGGAGATTTAACAGCATTCTCATAGCTAAAGCAAACATTCCTCAATATGGTAAAGAAGAGAGATTCAGAGACAGACTGAAGCTGGACAGAACTGGATCTCTGACCATCACAAACACCAGAACCACAGACTCTGGACTTTATAAACTAACCATCATTGTTGGGGATAATGAGATAATCAAGAGATTCAGTGTTACTGTTTATGGTGAGTAATTACATTGCAATTTGCCCTATCTTTTTTGTATTCATAATGTAAACACTATATTCATAACACATTCAGGATGATTCATATATTTGAAATCACACTTATAGATACATTTCAGATGCACAGTTTTTTTGTTGTTGTTTTTTTGCATTATTTTAACATTTCTAATCCTCAAAAAAAAAAAAAAAAAACACCCAACATCAACACTCCATCCATAAAAGGTGACTAAGTCAACCTTAAGTCAACCTCATATTACCTCCCATGCAAGGGTGAAAAGGATCTACCACCCCTTGTGAATACCACCCCTTTAAAATAACATAAAATACAACAATAAAGGATGTAAAACAAGTGGTTGTAATGGAAGACTGCAGTTTTGTAGGTGTTAGTCATTAGTTTGACTGCAACCAATGTACACTTTTCTACAATGGGGGTTAGGTGCTATTTAACTTCCTTATTCAGTAAAACAGGTCACATCGCATCTGGTTCAGAGGCCGTATTCACAAAACATCTTAAGGCTAAAAGTAGCTCCTAACTTGCAGATTTAGGAGAAACTCTTTAAAATAATGGTTAGTTAAAATAATGGTCAGTCCTAATTTTCCTACATTTTTGCTCTATGAGTATTTCAAAATGCATTTTAGCGCTAAAACTAGCTCCTAAATCTCTGAAAAGTTAGCTGTAGTCACTACGGTCTCCTTAGTCACTAAAACCAAATCACAAACAATCCTTAAATGGCTTTTGCTGTTCATCCACCTCAGCAATCTGCCCAAAGACACTGTATACCACTGAGGCAATAGGCATAGAGTCAGGGTTGTGGAGGGATGCAGAAAACTGTCGAGGTAACTTTAGGTGTGTCGACTGTGTATGCCTTCTCTCGAGCTGATTATACAGACCGTTTGAACAAGCTCCTCCCGAACTTTGTTTTTAAAACATAATTTGTCGCTTGAATTCTGCAATCTCTTGAGATTCAGACATGTAAGAGGCTGACAATTAGCTGAACATATACTAGTTTAATTAGTGACTCTTAGTCTACCTTTTAAAATCTTTATTGGAATATGGCAACATGATACCTCGTTCTACAATATTTCTGTGCACCCTATACCCTCATTTACTATACCCTACATTAATATACTCCACTTATAAGGAGTGAGTAAATTCGGACACTGAGTTCGTTGGAAGGGCTGATGATTTTGCATAGTTTGTGCTTGATGTTTAATAATCATTTAAAATGTAGCAAACTGGCAGCTCCAGTAGTAAGATGAAAAGATTCATCTTCAACTCTGTCATGGAAACTGGCATGAATAAACCTTAATTAAACAATTTAATAATTAAATAATTAATCATTTAATTTAATATATTAATATTAATTTAATTTAATAATTCAATTAAAAGGAATTTATACCTGGTTTGGAAAATGAATCGATGATTCAGCTGCAGGCGCCATCTTCAGGTGAGACACAGGAATTCATTCGGCGTGACATCACAGTGTATTATGGGTATTCTCTAGCCATTGAGCGTACATCGGTTGTACTCTCGTTATTGCAGTGCATTGTGGGATTGAATGAGTGCACTCGATAACATCCACTATGGTTTTGGACACCACTACAAATGTCTGTCCCCCCAAATAACGCCCTATTTAAATGTATAGCTGGGGCGATTTCAGACATAGCCTTTCTATAATAAAGTGGATGTGTTCGTTTAACCTTCACTAGTCTCCCCTTATTTGGGAGACACCCAGTCACAGAGAGCTAAGCTAAGCAACAGATGAGTGTTATATCCTTAGTAAGAAGGAATGAAAGGCATTCTTAATTAAGGAATTATTTAATGAACAATAGAAGTAGCAAAATAGAACAGTGCAGATAGCAGCTGATGCAACACTTCAGACTCTCTTATTTTCTGTTCTCAATATCACATATCACGAACCTCTATCGCTACCTACTGGCCAATATGCAAAGAAGAACACAACATATTCCCCCATCACTTAAAGCAAACTTTCTACCCAGATATTTAAGAACAAAAGGAAACACAATAACAAAGTTACAAAATTACCAAAGCATTCACTTGGTTATGTAACATAATTACTTATCTCAATCAGACTAAAGAACAAAATAAGTTTCACAATAATCACAAGAATGTAGTATTCATATTAAAATCAACAACAAGGTGACTTAATGAATTACTCATCCTTTATATTCACGCAATGCAAGCAACTAAGTAACACAGTCTTTCCAGCCAACGAGGAGGTTGTCTCACAAGGGTAGAAACCCTTTGAAGAGCTTCAGGAGCTTGAGGAGCTTGAAGCACCGGAGGAGGAGGAGGACGAAACTGAAATGACAAGTCCACAGCATCCATATCAGTAGTCTCCGAAACAGGTGCAACAGAACGAGCCAGGTGAGAAGCATGCCAGTTCTTCCCGTCTGATAACAGGTAAGTACACGCACCCAGTTTACGCACAATTTGACGTGGGTTGGTAAATCTTGGATGCGCTTTCGGAACGTGAGTTGGAATGCTCCCACTTTGAAATCAGGAGTGCGAGCCACACGTCTGGAGTCAGTGTATGCTTTCATTTTCTGTTGTTTCAAAGAAACTCGCTGAAGAAGCGCAGGAGCATCCTGACATGTGGTGAGAAGAGGAAGAACATTAAGACGCGTTCGCATCCTTCTGCCATGAAGCAACTCAAACGGGGATAGTCCTGTGGCAGAATGCGGTGTAGCACGATACACTTGAAAGCGACTTCAGGCCACTTACTGTGATAATCAATTAATGTCAGCGCATAACGACAGTCCCACACTGCGGTTTCAATTGGACCCACCACATCTACAGCTACCTTGTCCCACGGTACAGACGGAAAAGGCACTGGCTGCAGCGGCGCAGCAGAGGTGTTGGCAGTTTTGTCAGAGGACAGACACATTTGACAGGTCTGTATGTGCTCTTTAACCAGACAATCTATGCCTGGCCACCAGTTCACGAAGGCATTGTTTTGTGCGCACAATTCCCTGGTGGCCCTCATGAGCTAACTTCACCAACGTGTGCCTTAGCGCGACAGGCACAACCAGACGTGATCCTCTGAACACATAATCGTGCTGCACACTCAATTCGTCACGTAGTTTGAAGTATGGACGTAGAATATTATCCACAGAAGTTGAAGAGGAAGGCCAACCGCGAGCTATTTGTGTGCGTAATGCAATCAGTTCAGAGCACGTCGCGGAGGCAGAAGCAAACTCAGCAGGTGACAGAGCTGACATTGCAGGAGACATAAACGCCACAAACTCAGGTTCAGCGTCCATGCAGTCTTCATCCGAAGCAGGCAAAGGCAGACGAGAAAGACAGTCGGCAGTGCAATTTTGAGCCCCAGGCCGGTAAATCACATCATAGTTAAAGCACAGTAAACGTGCTGCCCAGTGCGCAATGCGCATTCCGGCGCGGTCAGTACCTTTGGATGAGAGGAGCACAGTTAATGCCTGGTGGTCCGTCCGCAGGAGGAATTTACGACCCCACAAGTAGGTTCGCCACTTTTCAACTGCCCAGACACACGCAAGTGCTTCCTTTTCAGTGGTAGAGTACTTGCGTTCAGCAGGCGACAATGTCCGGGATGCAAAAGCGACGACGTGCTCAGTCTTATTCTCGTGAACTTGAGCAAGAACAGCGCCCAGACCATAATCAGAGGCATCTGTAGATACCACCGTAGGCAAATCGGGGTCGAACAATGAAAGTGCAGGACTGTCAATGAGCAACTTTTTTACAGCATCAAAGCATTGCTGAGCTTCCTCCGACCAGACGAAATCTGAGCCCTGCCTGATGCACGCATGCAGAGGTTCAACTACCGTGGCAAAGTTAGGAATAAACTTATTGTACCACGATAGTAGACTGATGAAAGAGCGCAGTTGAGGTGCATCTTTTGGAGCAGGTGCATGAAGAATGGCAGAAAGGTTATCCTCATCAGGTTGAATTCCTTGCGCATTCACCAGATGGCCCAGGAAACGCAGACTGGTTTTGTTGACCTGACATTTCGATTGATTCAGTTTCAGTCCAGCATCCTGTAAGCGCTGAACAACGGCTTTGAGCGTGTGATCATGTTCAGTTTGCGTACGTCCCCAGAGAATGATATCATCAAGGTAATTGGCAACATTCGGAAGTCCCTGCAAAACTGTTACCAACATTCTCTTACAAAGTCCGTACGGTACGCGGCAAAATCTGAAAAGTCCTTCGTGAGCAATGAAGGCGGTCAGATCGCGGCTCTCCTCATGTAAGGGCAACTGAAAATAAGCACTCTCCAAATCGATAGTGGAAAATACAGTCGCTCCCCTTAACAAAGACAACAGTTCCTCAATGTGTGGTAGTGGGTAGCTATCCATAATTACAGCCTTGTTGGGTTCTCTCAGATCCACGCACATTCGAATGGCACCCGACTTTTTCTGTACTACTATCAGGGAGACCCACGGCGAAGCGTCTACTCTCTCTATAATGTCAGACTCGAGAAGGCGATGAATTTTCTCACTGACTGCAGCTCTAACAGACAACGGTAAGTTGCGGAGTTTCTGCCGCACAGGAGCAACAGCTGGAGAAGTCTTTACTCTGTGTACAAAGCCTTTTGCACATACCAAAGCAGCTGAAGGCGTCAACGCAGACAATCGCAGCACAGGTGTTGATGACTGCGCTGGCAAAATTGTATTGCCTTCAAAACGAAGATGTAAGCCATTAATAAGATCCATCCCAAGCAGAGCTGTGCCAGATTCCACCACAAAGAATGACGTGGAGCAGGTGATGTCATCCATAGAGACAGTGGCAGGTAAGTAGCCAAGTACAGGAATCGGAGCACGAGAATACGTCACCAGTTTCAATGAAGGAGGCAGCAGAGCATCTTTCTGGAAGTGTGTATCATACACAATTTTAGGCAATATAGAAACAGATGACCCAGAATCCACGGTAAGCTCGGTAGGCACAGACGTAGTTGCGGTCGCAATGAGAGCAGTGCACCGAATTTTATCAGTTAGTGAGTCATGCATATAAAGGATCTGAACTTCAGGCAAGTCAATTTCACGCACTGAGCAAGCTTGTCCTGAACAACACACCCGCGAATAATGTCCCATCTTTTGACAGTTATTACACTGTGCCGATGCAGCAGGACAACTACGATCATTCGCGAGGTGTTTCTTAGATCCACAACGATAGCATTCATGGGAGGATGAAGCAGGTGCAAAAGTTGACAAAGGCTTTGAAGAACGCATTGTAGACGGTGGCTTTAAAGGTGGTCTACGACGGAAATGTCCAGCTGCAGGTGGAGGCTTTGCATGTATCACTTGCACAGGAACTGAACGAGTATTTGATAATAATTTGGCTTGTTCACCAGCAGCTTCTGTTTGAGTGGCTATAGTAATGGCTTTTTCCAGAGTCAATTCAGATTCCAAAAGCAATCTCTCACGAATCCGATGACTGGACACATTCTCCACCAGCTGATCACGCAACATGTCGTCCAAAGTAGCTGCAAAGTCACAAGTAACCGCTAAGTCCCGTAGAGCAGCTATGTACTGAATTATTGTTTCTCCTGGTGCCTGAACACGTTTCCTGAAAGCATGGCGCTCAGCCACTATGTTCCGTCGAGGGGTAAAATACGCTTTCAAGGCCGCAATCGCATCTTCCATCGTATCACCTTGATTCGGCAAGGAATAGAACAATCTTGGTCCTTCAGTCCCCAGACAATGTAGCAGTAGTGCTCGTTTGCGCCCGACCGGCCATGCATCTCCAGAAGCACCAACAACAAGCAAATAATTCTGGAACATCCGTAGCCACGTGTCGAAAGGAATAGTTGGTTCACCAGGACATGGCAAAAATGGCGTGGAAAAAGTAGAAACAGCTGCCATCTCCAAAAAGAAAAGTACCTCGTCGCCAATTTGTTATATCCTTAATTAAGAATGCCTTTCATTCCTTCTAAGGATATAACAATGAGTTAATTCAATGTGTTGAATAAGGGAGCCATACAAAATGTGCAGTGCTGGGAGGCTCTGGGAATATTGAGTTGCCCCTCCATAGTTTGCAAACTCCTGCATTATATGGCACTTTCAAGACTGCAAATATGTTAGATGGCCATTAAAATGGACTGACACACTCACTGAATGATTTCACATTCAGCAATTTGATGCCACAGTAAAATATCACTCATCAACACTTTAATACACTAACAAATAAAACTCTTGTAGCTCTATATTTATTTTTGTTATTTCATGTTTTGCAGCTCCACTATCCATTCCTGTCATCACCAGTGACATTTCAAAATGTTCTTCAAGCCCAACATGTGTGCTCGTGTGTTCAGTGATGGATGTGATCAGGGTTAATCTCTCCTGGTACAAAGGAATCAGTTTATTGTCCAGAATAAGTGTATCTGATATCAGGATCAGTCTCTCTCTTCCTCTGGAGGTGGAATATCAGGATAACAACACTTACAGATGTGTGGTGAACAATCCCATCAGCAACCAGACCAAACACGTCTGCATTACTGATCTCTGTCGGTTGTGTTCAGGTACGTTAGCTGTGACGTTATCATTTATTTACTGAACCAGTCTCTGTCATATTCATATAATATTAATGTATAATTACTGAGTTGGAAAATTCTATTTCTGTGCTTCAGTTCTCTCTTCAGATGAAGTCCATTATTTTGGAGGGACTGAAGCTGTGATACGATTGGTCGTCACTGCTCTGGTGGGCGTGGCCGCTGTGGCTGCTTTCATTGTGCTGGTTTATGACATCAGATTAAGAAGAGCTGAACTGGAGAGACATCAGACCCGCAATGATGGATCTAATTCTCTAAAATGAGAGTGTTTTTGATTATTTCACTTTTTCTCTTTGAAAATGTAATGAATGAAAGAAAATGTAATGAAAGGAAAACATTTTCACTTTCACTACAATACGAATTGTCATGTGATGTATTTTTTATTCCTTTTATTATGAGCATCTGATAAAATTTAATTATGATTTGAAGTTTGGTTTTAAAAACAAACAAATTGTGAATTGAATAAAGTAATAGTCTAATGAGCCATTATAAAAATATTCTGCCCCACCAAATTTTCAGAATGCCTTCCAGCAACAAAACCATTTGTTAATATTGCAAATGTTAATACTTTTGTGATGTGTGTATGTATAAATATGAATATTCATCATTTCCTTTTTTAATTTGATTTTTCAAATAGATCTTTTTGTGTTTTTCCAAAATAAATGTGTTTAATTAATTTTGAGTTTGCTTTCGTTATTCACTGTTAACACTATTGCACAAGACAACAACATAAGCTGTATATTATATATTTGGCACATATAAGAATGCAAACACCACCTTCTAGTTCTATTATACTTCTTTGTATGGGCAACCCAAATGGGGCCAATATAAATTTGTCCATCGGCTCCACATGGGTGTATGTTGGCATGGGCGTACTCCCATGTATGTGACTTTATTCAGTTTTAATTTTATTTAAATTGTTGTAGTCTTAAACCCCTGATGTCCAAAGCCTCTGATATTTTTGAAGATTCCCTTACGTTATAATGTCAAATAGTGTTGTAGTTTTTGAGACGAGTCTTGGCCTCGAGACCAGTCATGAGACAATTTTTTTTAAGGTCTTGGTCTTGTCTCGGTCTCAACGTCATTTGTACTCTGTCTTGTCTCGGTCTCAGACTCTGGATTTGTTTCCAAGACCAATCAAGACCACAAAGATTCACTAAATTGCCGGTTCATTGTCTGATTTATTTGTTAACATCAATGCGATTCTATGTAAAACTTTCTGCTTCAAATGTTGCAAGAGTGTTTTTTTTTAAATATGAATCTCAACAACATTTATGCAATTATAATTGTACCAATTCACACTATCTTTCCAGTCTCACATAAATAGCATCACCCGGTCTGCCTACTTCCACCTACGCAACATCTCTCGTCTCCGTCCCTCTCTCACTCCCCAAACCACCGCCATTCTGGTTCACAGTCTCGTCACATCTCGGATAGATTATTGCAACTCACTCCTGTTTGGTCTCCCCAATAAGTCGCTCCAGAAGCTGCAGCTCCTCCAGAACTCTGCTGCACGCCTGATTACTCTGACCCCCGTCTCTCATCACATCACTCCCATCCTGCAACAACTTCACTGGCTTCCCATCAAACAGAGGATCATTTTTAAAATAATTCTCATCACTTTCAAAGCAGTTCATAACATGGCTCCTCCATACATCTCAGATCTCCTCCATTTAAACATCCCGACCCGTTCACTCCGATCCTCCCATACCTGCCAGCTTTCCGTTCCCCCTGCCCGTCTTGTCACAATGGGGAGCAGGGCGTTTAGTCGCTCTGCTCCCCATCTCTGGAATTCCCTCCCTCCTGACCTCCGTACTATGGACTCATTTCACCTCTTCAAATCCAAACTCAAAACTCTTCTGTTCAGACAGTCATATTCCACCTGACCCATATCAGCTCATTGTTGTCTTGCCGCGGTTTAAACTTATTTGACTTTTTTAATGTTTTTATCTGCTTTGTACAGTGTCCTTGGGTGTCCTGATAAGGCGCTTTGAAATAAAATGTATTATTATTATTATTATTAATTCAGATGCAAATTCTGTGCCACCTCTGCAGTGCAAGAGGAATTGTGTTAGTGAAGTGATTTCATTCGATTGGTAACAGCTCTATATTTCTTAGTATTCTAATTGTATTTATTGATTAAATATAAGACATTTCTGAGGCAGTAAATGTGAATCTTTTGGATGAATTTAAAGGCACTGTTTTTAAGTTTCGCCACTAGAGGTCGCTTTTTCAAAACAATAACAAAGGCTTAGCTTGAAAACTATATTTTATTTCATTCAATTGCCACAAATTCTGAATTACTACTCATACAGATCACTTTATCTGACAAATTAAAATTGTGGGTAACGTCCCAGCCAACATTTTCATGTGGGCCCAATGTGGGTTTTTAATGGGCAGTCACTTGGGCCCTGCATTGGCAACCCAAATGGGGCTCATAGAAATGTATCCATCTGGGCCCCATGTATGTTAACTCATAGGGGCACATGATGGGTCCATATGGGCTGCATTTAGATGTTTATTATATGGGCTCACCTGGGTCCCAAATGGGTGCTAATGGGGCAGAGGCGGGCTACAGACAAAAACCTTATGGGCCCACATGTGATCACACTGGACCCACAAATGGCCCCTTATGTTTTTTTTGTTGGACCACAGTTGGTGAAAATTGGGCCCTGTTTATTAATTTCTTTGCAGATAACCCCTTTGTTCTTTTAGCAGGACGATTAGTTTCATTGAGGACATTCTGCCTTTATGGGGATATTGGGGTGATTGTTTCCTGTATGAACGCTCTTAAGACAGCGCTGTTTTGCTTTGTGTTTTCACCTAAAACTTTGCTTTCTGTTTTCTTTTTTGCTAAAGCCTGTGGTTGGAGTAGGCCTGTTTTGATCCGCACATCGCCGTGTGTGTACACGGGCCTGCTCTTCTGGCTACGTCTACATTAATCCGAATACATTTGAAAACGGCGTTTTCATTTAAAAACGCTCTCCGTCCACACTTGTTTTCAGCCGTTTTCAAAAAGTTTCTGGTCCACACTGAAACATCATAAAATGCTAAATTAACCTTACTGCGCATGCATAAAACCTCACAAAAGCGCACTAAGATGATACAGGCGGAAAAATAAATAATAAAGTTACCCAGCAAACATGCTCCTTTGGGGCCCGAATGGGGCCCTTGTGGGCAGCCCACTGTGGGCCCAGATACCGGCGTGAAATGCGGGGCACATGTGGGCCCCACACTATGGGGCCCAGGTGGGGCCCCATCGGGACAGCCCAAAGTGTGGGCTGACTGTGGGCTAGCCCACACTAAGTAGAGTGGGCCCCCATTGGGGCCAGTTGTGGGCCCACAGCAAGCCCACGCTATGGGCAAAGTGTGGGTATACTGTGGGTACATTGGGTTAAGTGTGGGTATACTGTGGGTACATTGGGTTAAGTGTGGGTATACTGTGGGTACATTGGGTATACTGTGGGTACATTGGGTTAAGTGTGGGTATACTGTGGGTACATTGGGTTAAGTGTGGGCATACTGTGGGTACACTGTAAAAAGTGTGGGCATACTGTGGGTACATTGGGTTAAGTGTGGGTATACTGTGGGTACATTGGGTTAAGTGTGGGCATACTGTGGGTACACTGTAAAAAGTGTGGGCATACTGTGGGTACACTGTGTGGGCATACTGTGGGTACACTGGGAAAAGTGTGGGCATACTGCGGACAATGCAAAGATGTATTGTAATATACCTGTGGCCTTAACAAACAACAAGATTAGTTTGGTTGTACTTTGCATTTGCCACAATACATGCAAAATAATTACACTTGTTGAAAGACGAAGTAGTACATTAGAAGTCATATGTTTCAAATAATTTCATTTATTCACAGTCATGTAAAATATATATATATACACAATACATTACCGTTCAAAAGTTTGGGGTCAGTACATTTTTTTAAATACTTTTGAAAGAAATCCCTTCATCTCATCAAAGCTGCATTTATTTAATAAATACATTAAAAAGAGTAATATTCTGAAATATTGTTGCAACTTAAAATAACTGTTTTCTGGTTTAATCTATTTTACAAAGTAATTATTCCTGGGATGTTAAAAATTTATGTTAATAATTTATTACAGTAGCCAACATTAATCAATCCCCTCGGATACCAGAAGATCTTTGCCAGATCTCAAGTCTTCTGGTTCTTCTGCTCCTTCCACCATCCCAGTCTCTTGCATTATGATTTAACAGGATCAGGATCAACCCCTTCGGATGCTGCGGCCTGGCTGTTTTTTGTGTCAGTTTTTTCTCTAAAGTGAGAAAAAAACAACAACAATTGAAATGTTAACATAAAAAAAATTACAAAAAAAACTAAAACAAGGGTTGTTCCAAGTGTAATTTATATATGACTGGAGAAACCTGAGAATAATTTGAGTTCCGGAAAAATAGTTACAGGTGTTTATTATTATTAAAAACTAATTTAGGCGGTGTTGTTGAAAGAGAAACATACAGAAAGTGAACCAATTGAGGGCATGATGAAATAAGAGCATGAGAACAGTTTACTAAAATTATCAACACAACGTAAAGAATAATTTTGTCAACTTGTACTCACACTCATGTCATTCCAAACCTGCATGATTTCTTCTGTGGAAGATGATATTTTGAAAAATGACTCAAAAAGTCAATGGGATCCAATGGGATCCAATGGGATTAAATAGAGGGAATGTGTCCGACAGTCAAAAATGTACTTGCACAGAAAAAGAGTGACCTGTGCCTGAGTGGCTCTTTTGGGTTTATTATTTAGCTGTTTGACACACATCACAATTAAGGAAAAAAGAGAGAAGACAACTGAATATTAGTCAAATATTACATAAATCTATACAAATAAAAATGATCATTTTTTCATCAGTGATTATTGACTAATTAATATGTCAGGAGTTCTCAACTCAATGTCCAGACCTGATCATCTCACTTGCTCTTTTAACC
The DNA here is from genome assembly GCA_021554675.1 of Leuciscus idus. Classification (NCBI taxonomy): domain Eukaryota; kingdom Metazoa; phylum Chordata; class Actinopteri; order Cypriniformes; family Leuciscidae; genus Leuciscus; species Leuciscus idus. The sequence continues at coordinate 19,960,230 of CM038625.1, read as the reverse complement.
AAAAGAGCTTGATTAGCTTGTCCAGGCGTGCTGGACCAGGGTTGGTGCTAAAGTCTGCAGGACAGTGGTCCTCAAGGGCCAGAGCTGAGGTCCCCTGCAAAATGTTCTGAACATGACTAGATCGATCACTTACAGCAGTGGTGTCCAGTCCTGGTCATGGAGGAGTTTAGCTCCAGCCTGTCTGTAGTGTCTGCTGATCCTGAAGACCTCGATCAACTGGTTCAGGTCTGCTTAACTGGGGTTGGAGCTCAATTCTGCAATCAGGATTAGACTGCAATAAATACTGAAAAGAGAGAGGACAAACAACATTTCAAATACAGTATTTAATGTTGATCTTAACTTTAAGATTAATAAATGCTGTAGAAGTAATTGTTCACTAATTGTTGGTTCATGTTAACTAAAGCTAACAAAATGAAACCTTATTATAAAGTGTTACCATTTATTAATAATGAGAGAGTCGGCCATACGAGTATAAAATTAATTAATATGAATCTTAAACTGGTTCAAACTAGGCTACTGTATTGTATATTCATGTTAATACTAGGCACAAATGGCATTATAGCACTCCTTTAATTTGCCCTCCAGGTGGGCGTTCCTATAATGGTGTGAGTCATGTGACGTCACGTGAAATCAATGAATTAACCGTCCAGTGAATATTTTTAGGTTAAATAAATTAGTTTACTTTCATTCACACATTTGGAAATTGTCAGCAAAACCTTTACAATACTATCAAAATCTCTCATATACTGTACACATACAATGTAATTAAAAGCCTAAATTACAGCTCAAGTTAACCTGCCTCTAGCTAGTAACAGTTAGCTGCTACTGTTAACTTAACGGTTGAGATGCTAGCGGACTTTTCCTGAAGACACTAAATCATTTCTATAAAGTAAATATTCAACGGAAGCGTGTAATTTACATGAAAGAATGTGTCAGAAGCATTTGTATGTACTATTTGTGTAAGTTTGGGGACTAAACTTACCTGAAAGTAGTGAAAACAACAGCTAGTGAGAGACGGAGTTACTGCTTGTGTCAGTTGAGCTGTCGTCCCGTTTCCATGGTAACACCCTCCGCTCCAGTTCAAATGCGGCTCGCATGTTCAGCGCGAGCGCCCATTAAAACACGTAAAAGTCACGCAGCATTTACATAAACATAGAATTGATGGACGGGAATTATTTGATAATCAGATAAAATATCTTGAAAACTTTGGTTTGTTCCATTTGTTCCTATTTTAATAAAACCTGTTTAACCTCAGTGAGATCAATTATGCAACATAATAACTTAAAAATATCCATTAGGGAACGTTCTCTATAAGTTACTTTTAGGTTATTCAAAAAATAACCACCCTGCAACGTTCTGGGAATGTAATTTTATGGTTGCAAAATAATAACTTAAAAATAACCATTAGGAAACGTTCTCTATAAGTTATTTTTAGGTTATTTAAAAGTAACCACCCAGCAACGTTCTGGGAACGTTATTTTATGGTTGCAAAATAATAACTTAAAAATAACCATTAGGGAACGTTCTCTATAAGTTATTTTTAGGTTATTTAAAAGTAACCTCCCATCAATGTTCTAGGAACGTTATTTTATGGTTACATAAAAATAAAACCAAAAAAGAATGTTCCCCTAACGTCCCAAAAAAATAACCAAACGGGAAGCAAAAACTAACGTTAGGGGAATGTTCTGTATTAACTGGGTGGTCTGTCTGACTTTATCAGTCTGTCTGGGAACAGCTGCAACAAGCAAACAGGTAAAGATAGTACTTGTCTTGCTATCTTGTTGACTGTGTGCAGTTTTAGTTAAGTATGGGATGGACTGTTGAATGAAATAACATTTATGACATTTTACAGGATCGTTAAAATAGTTTGATTAACCCTGAGCTTCTAATCTTAAAACAATGATTTAACTGTACTGTTATGGTGGGTTGCCCACAGTAAACCCTCATGGTGGCCCCACAGTGAAAAACAGCAATCCTAAATCCTAATGGGGGCCCAAATGGGTAAAACTGCTATGGGCCCCGCATGGGCAAACCCACTGGGGGCCCGTGTGGGTTTTTCTGTGGGCAGTCCGACAGTGGGTTGCCCACAGTAAATCCTAATGGGGGCCCAAATGGGTAAAACTGCTATGGGCCCCGCATGGGCAAACCCACTGGGGGCCTGTGTGGGTTTTTCTGTGGGCAGTCCCACAGTGGGTTGCCCACAGTAAATCCTAATGGGGGCCCAAATGGGTAAAACTGCTATGGGCCCCGCATGGGCTTACCCACTGGGGGCCCGTGTGGGTTTTTCTGTGGGCAGTCCCACAGTGGGTTGCCCACAGTAAATCCTAATGGGGGCCCAAATGGGTAAAACTGCTATGGGCCCCGCATGGGCTAACCCACTGGGGGCCCGTGTGGGTTTTCTGTGGGCAGTCCCACAGTGGGTTGCCCACAGTAAATCCTAATGGGGGCCCAAATGGGCAAAACTGCTATGGGCCCCACATGGGCTAACCCACTAGGGGCCCATGTGGGTTTTCTTTGGGCAAGCCCACTGTGGGCTTGCCCACAGAAAGCCCAAATGGGGCCCGAAAGGGTTTGCCCTTGCCCACACTGTCCCACAGAAAACCCACACTTACCCACAGTGGGCCCACACTGGCATGTTTGCTGGGTATCGTGCAATTCTTCTGGCAGGATAATTTTATTTAGCTAATATCTCACCATTCACTGATCGTCCAGGACGCACTCAGTCACCATATGTTTGGTCTAAAACGCAATTGCTCTCATGTATTGCCGCAAGGCCAAAACGGAGAGAGAAATATGTGTTTTTAAATGTATTAGTGTGGAAAGGCCTCAGTGCTTCTCAATTCTTATTTGTGCATCCTCGTTTCCTTTCCTCGCGTCTCAGCTCCACCCCCTGTAGGATGCGAGGGAAGGCTGCAAGGAAAAGACGCGAGGACGGAGGGATCGAATGAAAGCTGTTTTTATACATTGGAATACTTGATCACTCGAGCGTCACTTCACCGCGTCATCAGCAGCGCTCAAAGGATCTGCCCTTATGTTGTTGAAATATGTGAGATGTGTGGTTTATATAAACTGCAAAAGTAAAGTATAAATCAAAATTATTTTGACCGATGTGAAGGGGGAGGAGAATTTATTCGTGCGTCACGTTTTAGTCGATAAAACACTTCCGCATAGGAAACACCCACCCGTGTATCCGGTGTATCCTCGCTCATGACTCCTCTGGAAGCAAACAAACTTCAACAACATAAGGGCAGATCCTTTGAGCGCTGCTGATGACGCGATGAAGTGACGGCTGTGACGCTTGAGTGATCAAGTATTCCAATGTTTAAAAAAAAGTTACATTCGATTCCTCTGTCCTCGCGTCTTTTCCTTGCAGCCTTCCCTCGCATCCTACAGGGGGTGGAGCTGAGACGCGAGGAAAGGAAACGAGGATGCACAAATGTCTATGTGCAATTAGAGAATTGAGATGTCCTTCAAGATGGCTGTGGAGGACGGAGGAGCGAGGAGACGAGGAGGGATATTGAGAAGCACCCATATATGGTGCTACTATACTGGCTTGTGTGTGTGTGTGTGTGTGTGTGTGTGTGTTCATTTATTGTGTCCCTCTGTTTCAGCATTTGTTTCTTAAAATGAAACATTTAAAGTCGGCAAAATTAACACTGGTTTAAAGTGAAAAGTCTCACAAACTGACACCATCACACACACACACACACACACACACACACACACACACACACACACACACACGCACGCATAGACGCGCATCGAGTACATCTCTACACTTTAACCACGTCTCTCCACCTTCTGTTAACTTGAGAGTTTTTATTTTTATTTTTTACAAACTTAAGGCTTGTTATTATTTTAAATAAATTGGAGAGCTGCACAAATGAAAATGGTTCAAATAGTACTTTTATATATTGTGTGTTTATGGCATCTGGTCGGTAAGTAGAAATATATTTCTATATTTCCTATAGTTATAACTAATACAAATTCATTTCAATATAATTAATTATTGTAATTCTATTTCTTATTTACTGTATCAGTTTCTCAAGCAATTTTACCACTAAATATTTTAATTTACCAAAACAAATGTTGCTGTACTTTATTTGTTTCTGTAATCCAATGAGATCCCATTTTAATGTTTGATTAATAGTGTCAAATTAGTGGACTGCTGTAAAAAAATAAGCAACAGAAAGATAAACAACAGTTTAACTAGTTAAACCAGATACTTATTTATATAAATTACTTATTTATGTGTGAGCCATGAGCTTTCTGTGTTGAGGAACTGTTCCTCTTGGTTCTAGGTGTCTTCAGTGATACAGATGAAGTGAAGTCAGTGTCAGTGATGGAGGGAGACTCTGTCACTCTAAACTCTGGTGTTACTGAAGAACAGAGGGATGATGATATTGAGTGGAGATTTAACAGCATTCGCATAGCTAAAGCAAGCATTCCTAAATATGATGAGAGATTCAGAAACAGACTGAAACTGGACAGAACTGGATCTCTGACAATCTCAAACACCAGAACCACAGACTCTGGACTTTATAAACTGTCCATCATTGTTGGGGATAAGGAGATAATCAAGAAATTCAGTGTTACTGTTTATGGTGAGTAATTGCATTGCAATTTGTCCTATCTTTTTTGTATTCATAATGTAAACACTATATTCATAACACATTCAGGATGATTCATATATTTGGAATCACACTTACAGATACATTTCAGATGCACTGTTTTTTTTTTTTCTTTTTTTTTTCTCATTATTTTAACATTTCTAATCCTCAAACAAAATCACCCAACATCAACACTCCATCCATAAAAGGTGACTAAGTCAACCTCACATTACCTCCCATGCAAGGGTGAAAAGGATCACAGATTTTATAGAACCAAAATAAACAGTTAAATATTGTTTAAGACACGAGTTTCAGTATGTCTGATCTAAGTAGTATTGCAGCATTTATACAGCATTTGACAGTGAGCAAAAGAACTGTGACTAGATGAACCCTGCAAGAGTATAATATGGGAATATGTATGAGATTGGGGTCATTCTAAATGTTTTATCAATTTCTAATTGCATTTAAAACACTGTTTTCTGAAAAGCATACTGCAACAGAACAGTATATATTTTAATTAAATGCACTAAGCCTAACAGAGACGATGGGAAGCTATTCTAATGCATTCAGTCATCTTTAATGAACCTTAATAATTGGGACAATAACATATTTTATAAGTCTGTTCTTTTTAAGACTGATAATTCTTAAGTAGAGAAGATGGTACTTAAGTACCTTGGTGGTTGAGAGCCACATTCTCAGATATTGTATCTTTTATTTGGTAGCTGGACAATTTTTAAAAGTCATTGAATTATGTTTTTAATCTGTATTCATTATTAGGAGTGAAAATCAGGACTGTCAGTATCAGCACTAATGTGACTAACTGACATCACAGTAAACTACAAACTTTTCTTCACTTGATTATTCACATTTCTCTGGTTCTCTGATATGTTCCAGCTAATCCATCCACTCCTATCACTCAACAACATCCTTCATTATCGAAAAGTGAGAATGTTGAAGTTAATGACACAGATATTCAGATCAGCAGCACAATTGTGAATGTAATACTGATTTTATACAACAGTTCAATAAACAAAAAATTTATATTGAGTCATGTGTTGTTAAATAGTCCATTAATTTTGTCTTTTTTTCTCTCTCTCTGCTAAAAAAAACAACTTCCTAACAAAGCCAAAGCAAGCAAGTTCTTTACATTTTCTGAATAAATTCAGTTACTCCATAAACATGTTAATTAGACTTATACTGGTCGGGCTATAATTCCTGATGGTCACTGTGTGCATCTGAGACTGAAATTAAGGACAGACTGACAGATTGTTTCTCTTTATCTTTCCAGAATCTGACCAGCAAACTCCCTCTCCTCCTCCAGTCTCAGTGTCTCTGATAGTGCCGATCTCTTCTGCTATTGCTGGATCTCTGATGATTGTTGCTGGATTTGGGATCTTCTGGATCTGCAGGAAACGCAGAAAAACAGACACTGAAGGTAAGTGTTACCTACTGCTGATATATCTGTAATAATACAGTTTTGCTGTTTTAACATGTCTGTCATTGTTGTTGAAACAGTCCAGACCCGTGATGAAGAGGTAACTTACGCTGATCCAAAGTTCTACAAAAGAAAAGCACAAACAGCGGTAAGATAATTCTTGTTAGAGTTTACACTGTCCAAACTGAGACTTCTGACGGCCCTCCCCTCACCCCCCACAGCTTATCAAAGGCCCTTACTCCCAGAAAGCAATTTGGCATTTAAAAGATTAGTCATCCAAACACAGCCCAGACGTCTAGGCTAAAACAAGGCAAAATTTGGGCTGTCAGTGAAAAGTTAATAGATGTCTAAACCATAGCCCAAGAATATACACAGAGGCTACGCATAGAACATGTCAAAGAAATGAAACCGAACACCTTGTAATCACTGTTGACTTTGTTTACATGATGGAATAGCATACATCTCGCAAAAACAACTTGTAACCAAATTCAAGGTTATTTTGGCTAGAAGTGGGTTACTCATTGCCAGACTATATCCGGTCTAGTTAACCCGGTGAAATGACGGCTATTGCTTGCTGGACTCTGGCCTAGCCCTGGGCACATGCCCGGTAGACCTTTGTGTTAATCTGGCCCTGTTTTTGACTTGAAATGCTCAGGTGCCAAATGAATGCCTTATCAGCAGATATGTGTGATGCTGCACACCTAAGACATCTAATTAAAGCTGCCAACTGTATAGAACAGCCTTTATGTCAGGAGAGCTGCATTGATGTTTTAGTTTTAAAATACGGTTTCAAAGGTGTCACGACACACACAAGGGAAAGACAGATCCAAGTGCAGTAATATTTATTGGGTAATCCACAATCGTATCCAGTCCAGGCAAGGGTCAAAACCATAAAAGCAATCCAAGAAACAAAACAAGAACAGGGAACAAACAGACCTCTGGAAGTGCGTTGACATAAAACAAGGACTCCGTGACAAACACTGAAACAAACAGGAATACACACAGATACTGACAAGGTGACGGGAGACAGCTGTGTGCAATGAATCAATGAGTGACAGAACAGGATGTGACACGTGCCGTATATTCCAAGTGTTCTGAAGGTATACGAAAGGATTTGGTGAAAGCAAACAGAAATTTAATGTATTTAAGGAAAATCCTAACCTTGGCCATTGGTCTTGCATGGCTATGCAATGTACACGTTCTTGAGACTCTAGCGCTGCAGTTCTCTCCGACTCGCCCAGGAAAAGCACACAAGTTGTGAGAAATAAAGATGAATAAATATGTGACAAATACAACGACTAGAAATCCAAACAATGTATCCCTGCTCTTTCTTCATGAGTTAAATATCTCCGGACAGGAACTCTGTGGCTCTAATAGAGTGTTGTCGTCAAAAGGATTTTCATTAAATAATACATTATATTTCATATTGTATACCCCCAGATAATTTTTTTTTTTATAAGAAAGAAGGGCATACGGCATTAGAACAACACCAGGATGAGTAAATAAAGACTTGATTTTCATTTTAGGGTGAACTGTCCTTTTAACATGGAAAAAAAATCTGACCTCTGATAAAAAATAAATAAAAGTATTAATGTAAAGAACCAACACAATATAATATACTGAAAAATATTATTTATTGTATTGGCATTATCTACAACCTTACAATATAATGGTAGATAATTAATTTTATCAGCAATTTACTATTCACAAATGCAAACCTGACTACTTATTCTTTGAGTGTTACAAGGAAGAAATCAAATATCTTGACAGTTTTTAGATGTACTAAATGACCAGAAAGAAAGTTCAGATAACATCTTCACACCTCACTCAAAAATAACTGTAAAATAGTTGCGGCTCCTGGTGTTTCTGCTAAAATAAACACTAGTAAACTGACTGCTAAATGCTTGAGCTTTCTGTAAAACTAAAAGCCGAAGATAGTTCTGCTAATTTGAGCATGAGAAAAAGAGGCAGAGATAGTCTCCAGTCATCATTATTAAAAAAATAAAATCCTTTAAAATTTTTAACTTCGGCTCTTGCACATACCCTGAGACGTTACACCTGCAAGTTATGCATTACAATATGTTAATCACATAATGCACCTGATAGTTAGTCAAAACATACTTACAAAGCCAAAGATGCTCAGTGCTGAGGCTCTTAAAATAGCCTTTGGGCTGTAGTTAGCTCCAGTTGACACAGGGAAAAGAGAGAAATAGAAGAAACATTATTTTTGCTGCTCTTTCTTCATGAGTTAATTATCTCCGGACACTGTAGTCCTGCAGTTCACTAGCCAGGGAGTCGGTCATTTCGAAACCATTTAGTTTACAACCTAAAAATTCCCCCAATGACCCCCAAAAAATGAGCATCGGTACGACGTTCACTAACAGGTTTTTCTTCAGTTCAGTCTCAACTCAACAGACATGACGGAGATGGTTGCGCTGACTGAGACACTGCGAAAACACAGTCACTTGTCTCCATCTACTGATGATGTAACATAAAAGGACACCGATTGAACAAAATAATTCACAAAAAAACAACAAACAGTGCTCTATTATTGTTATTTCTTAAAATACGCCCTTATTAGATTTGCTGACTCATGGTAATATCACTGCTTTTGATTGTCCCTTAGTTGAATGAATTTTAGCCTAGAAATCTAGACGTAACCTAGCGGCAGCAAAATGTATTTTGCAGCCAGTCTAGCAACTCTCCATTGACTTTCGAGCTGTAAAAACCTAAATTGGGTCAGGCCAATCACATCATGTATAGAGTAGGCGGGGCGGGCTTAACATAATGACGACAGAGTTGTGACGGTTTGTTGAAAACAAAGAATGGCGGCTGCTGGAGAACAGTTTTTCGAATCGGCTTTGTCCGCGACTCTGGAGGACTTGGAGTTACGTTTTTCTTTGAGAAAAGAGCAAAGAACGGCACTTAAGTCATTCTTTAAAAAAAAGGAAGATGTGTTCGTAGTTTTGCCGGCCAGATATGGCAAAAGTTGAATCTATCAACTAGCTCCGCTGTTGGGAAAACGCTCTGGGGTGCGTTTCCCGAAAGCATCGTTAGCCAACTATGGTCGCAAGTTCCCTCGTTGCCAATAGAGTTCAATGGACATTGCGATGAACTTGCGACCATAGTTGGCCAACGATGCTTTCGGGAAACGCACCCCTGGTTGGTTGAAGCGCGGTCCTATTGCGTGCAGAGGGAATTTGAAAGACAGCCGTTTATCCCGCCCCTCGGAGTGAGCGTGTCTATGGTGAGTTGCCAGACCTAACATCTTGATGTAGGTCTGGCTTGCCAGGCTATATGAATTTAAAATTAAAGTAGGCTACTGGTATTTATACAAGATTGCATTTTAGGAAGAAGCTGACAACCATATATTTTTTAAATAAAATAAAAGTGGCTAGGGCCCACGTTCCCCTAAACTGTGACCTCATACATTCCACTTATTATAATTAATTATAAAAAAAGGACATTGCAGAAAAGACATAGCTGTATTTTCATGTTTAGTCAGTTTAGTCACTCCATGAGATTCATTTGTTAGACAAGCGCACAATCTGAGGTCTGAAGTCAAATAACATCATCTTTAAATATCCCCTCAAAACATATAGACTACTGTAAAAGAAAAGTGTTATTCTAATGCCAGAAACACATGTTGTTTTTGTTGAATGTTTTTGACACTCTTGCTCAGATTCTGAGTCAAATGGCGCTTTTCCACTACACAGTACCAGCTCGCCTCGGCTCGACTCGACTCGGCTCTGTTTGGTTTTCCACTGTGTAAAAGTTGTACCTGTACCTGCTTCCAGGTACTTTTTTTCGTACCACCTCCGGCGAGCTGAGGCGATAAAATGTGACGTGAAAACACGGCAGACTGCTGATTGGTCAGAGAGAATCGTCACTATTCACTGCGTCATAATTGCACGCGCCAGACGGAGTATCCTGAATAAAAAACAGCAAAAACAAAAACATCCAAAAACAGCATACACTCGATTTCCTCCATTGTCCTGTGTGTGTGGGTAGCGGGTGTGTCTCGCGCGTCTCGCGTAAAAGATTAAGTCACGGCAGTTTCCTGCGGCGTCGCTATGACGACCAGGTATATTGTGGAGGTACTATCTGCAATGGAAAACGGAGCGAAAAGCGAGCCGAGCCGAGACGAGTCGAGTCGAGCTGGTACTGGTAATGGAAAAGCGCCAAAAGTGACCCAAATGAATGTGGTTTCTGTTGAGTGGACAAACGTACGTCTTGCTCCTGTTACTATTGCATGTGTGCGGTTGACTGATGGGTAAACAGGCAAATGCATTATAGGGGTATAGGTAACATAATGGGGCTACAGAGGTTTTTTTAAATAACATTGCCTGAACAATCTCGGAATAAAACTGAAACTTTGAAAATCCCTGAGGATCAGGTAATCCATCTTACTTTTGTGTGTGTAAACCTCACTCACCTGGCCTGGGAGTTCAGTGATTCTCTTTATTACTTAGTGAAAAATCTTGTGAGTATTCACTCTAATTGCTAGTTCAGGATTGGCTGAAGGCCAGGTTGTCCGGTCAGAACAATGATGTCTCACTCAGGTTATATTCCAAATCATTGTTTTATTAAAAGTGCATAGATGTGTGGTATATATATATATATATATATATATATATATATATATATATATATATATATTAGTGGTGGGCCGTTATCGGCGTTAACGTGCTGCGTTAACGCGAGACTCTTATCGCGCGATAAAAAAAATATCGCCGTTAATCTATTCTCCAAGTTGGGTTGGGAGATGATGACGCAATCTACCTTCGGCCGCGAGGTAAACCCGGCTGCAACGCATATTCGTCGTCATCTTAAGTAAACACGGCTGAAAGTGAAAGCTGGTGAAAATATGGAAGGCCAAAAGGGCCAAAACGTGTGAAACTGTCGCGTTAACGCGTATTTACGTGTTAACACGCAATTTACGCGTTAACACGTCATTACGCGTTAACGCGTATTTACGTGTTAACGCGTAAATTGCGTGTTAACGCGTAAATGACGTGTTAACGCGTACCTAAATTTGGGACATTAGCACCACCTACTGGTTTGGTGCTGCTCTTGCTCAAACACAGAGAACCTAAATTAAGCTTGTAAATAGCAGTTTTTAAGGTGAAAATACGTGTTCAACAATGACTTTTCAGAATATAGGTTACAACTAGGCCTACATATAATTACAGCATATTTTAAATTGGCCTCTGAAAGTCATGACCATTTTCACAATCACAATAGAAGTTGTGTTAGGATAATATTACACATTTCCTTCAAATAGTATTTTCATGTAGCCTACACTCCTACTGTAGCATATTTCTAAAGCATCTTTTTATAATTTAACTACTATGCATTATTTGTTAGAGAGCCCCTTCTGATAACACATTAAGCCTTGTGAATCTGACTGATATATATCGTATAGTTACTTAGGAATAAAATAAGTGTAATATAGTTAGGAATATATTTAGGAAATAATGCTGATGTGATGGTTTCATCTATCTATCTATGATAGATATCTATGTAGCCTAGTTATGTCTGTCTGTCATCAACTCTGTATCATAGAATGGTAACTTTTCTTTCTGTTGTTATTTTGTAGATGTTTGTTGTAACAAAATGGCTTGAATGTAATTCTAGATAATTTAGTAAAACCATGGTTACTACAGTGATGGTTACTACCCACTGCGCAATGTGACGTCGTAGTGACGTCATTTTCATGTAATTTTTGGACGTCCAAATTTGGTCCATTGAAGGGGTTGTTTTGTAACGCCAGGCGACGTCTTTTTTCGACGTCTTCCGCACGTCATTTTTCGACGTCTTTCGCACGTCATTTTTCGACGTCTTCCGCACGTCATTTTTCGACGTCCATCCACAAAAGTTTGTTTACAATAAATCGCGCTCAGTGCTCTCAAACAAAACATCGGCTTCTCACACACACACACACACACACACACACACCTTGCTTTACCTGGGACTCGAACTCGTGATCATCTGCTCCACGTGCCAACGCCCTACTGTTTGAGCTACAGAGAGAGTGATATAATTTATGATTATCGCGTTTAGGCTAAAAATAGGTTCGGCGCTTGGATCACGAGCATCTTGCAGTACATTTAAAATATTTAAAATATAATATTTTAAATATTTTAAAAATATATTACATTTTAAATATAGCGATTTGGAAATGTGGATGGAGCAGTGAATAGGTTCATTACACAGCAAAATGACACGACAAACTCGCGTTTTGGAAAAGAGCTCTTCATTTGTAAATTAAAAAAAATTATAATAATCATGTAAATTTCCTGCACCTGTCATAGACGTCCAAAAAATTACCCAGTTCAGGTCCAATGTTGAACGTAAATATGACGTCCAAGTTGGGTCATGGTTGGACGTCCAAATAGTGGACCTAGTTTGGACGTCGAAAAAAATCACCCAGTTCAAAGGTCCAATGTTGAACGTCAATATGACGTCCAAGTTGGGTCATGGTTGGACGTCCAAATAGTGGACCTAGTTTGGACGTCGAAAAAAATTACCCAGTTCAAAGGTCCAATGTTGAACGTCAATATGACGTCCAAGTTGGGTCATGGTTGGACGTCCAAATAGTGGACCTAGTTTGGACGTCGAAAAAAATTACCCAGTTCAAAGGTCCAATGTTGAACGTCTATATGACGTCCAAGTTGGGTCATGGTTGGACGTCCAAATAGTGGACCTAGTTTGGACGTCGAAAAAAATTACCCAGTTCAAAGGTCCAATGTTGAACGTCTATATGACGTCCAAGTTGGGTCATGGTTGGACGTCCAAATAGTGGACCTAGTTTTGACGTCGAAAAAAATTACCCAGTTCAAAGGTCCAATGTTGAACGTCTATATGACGTCCAAGTTGGGTCATGGTTGGACGTCCAAATAGTGGACCTAGTTTGGACGTCGAATAGATGTCCAGAATTGGTCATGGACCGACGGACCCAATATAGACATGATCTGCACGTCTATCCGACGTCCAATGTTTAGTGGGTATGGTTTTACTGTATTGATACAATAGAACTGTAGTAAAACCATGTATCTATCTATCTATCTATCTATCTATCTATCTATCTATCTATCTATCTATCTTTACTTATTTGTTGTGTTATTCAGTTTATAATAAAGTTTATAATAACTGCATCCAATTTCTAGATTTTTTGTAATTGTGTCATCATTTTATTTGATTAGTTGTGCCATAAAAGTAAAAGCCTTAAAGTATTTATTTTTTATATATATAATTGATATCGATTATTTAATTATCTTGTAAATACCATACAAATGTGGGGAAACTCTGGGGGAAAAAATGATTAAATGTGTTAAGACATAGGCTAGCCTATTCTAGTACTATAACTCGCTGTTAATAGACATATCACAGGGGGTTAAATGACCAAATATGTGAGTCAAAGAAAATGCATAACTCTGAAACATCAACTCTTATGGATTCCATGCAACGGTATTTTTGATGTATTGCATATAATGGCAGGCTGTCGCGCTAATTGCGAAACAACAATCTCATGACAAACTTAAATAAAGTAAAAAAAAAAAACTATTTTCAACCCACCGTAATATGTTTAACAGTGTTTATTATAACCGAAAGCTAGTTTGTTCACAGTTACCTGTAAAGAAGTGTAATATATAATTTGGAAAAACGATGTATGGATTCCCGTCTCTCTATACGATTCTCATCACGGGCGCGCACCGAACGGAAGATGCCAGGTGACGTAGGCTCATCGTATCCATGAGGTAAGCGCTTTTTCGCAATCTCATGAATAAATACAATAAAACGAAGGTGTGCGTCACCAAATTAATAGTCATGAGAATGATTACAAACAGTAACGACAGGCGGTGTCACCGTGACACAACACCTTTATTTTATTTGAATTATTCATGATAGAGTGACTCAAGCACTACGCTGAACATACCTCATGAGCCATCATGAGCAACGACACTGATGGAAGGGTAACTTCCAGGAAACTGAATAGATAGATCACGAGTGTATTAGCACTCCAAATCTATCCAACATTTTGGCGAGAATATAGATTAATCTCTTGTTCTGTGTAGTATTAATAAAATATATATTATTACTTTTGGTCCTATATTCATGATTTCACAATGTAATATCCATTGTAAAAAAAGAAAAGCAGAAGTTCTGTTTCATTTCATTTATTAAAAATTCAAGCCAATCACTTTAGATTATTATTATTACGCATGTGTGTGTGTGTTTGTGTGTAGTGTGTGTTGTAATATAACTTTGTAATATAGCATATATATATATATATATATATATATATATATATATATATATATATATATATATATACACACACATATACATACAGGTGCTTCTCAATAAATTAGAATGTCGTGGAAAAGTTCATTTATTTCAGGAATTCAACTTTACAGGTGAAACTAATATACACTTTTTACATGCAAAGTGAGATATTTCAAGCCTTTATTTGTTATAATTTTGATGATTATGGCTTACAGCTTTTGAAACCCCCAAATTCAAAATCTCAGAAAATTTTAATATTACATGAAATCAACAAAAAAAAGGATTTTAAATACAGAAATGTTGGTTCTCTGAAAAGTATAATGCATATGTACTCAATACTTGGTTTGGGCCACTTTTGCTTATGGACAGTTTCACCTGTTAAGTTGAATTCCTGAAAAAATTAACTTTTCCAAGACATTCTAATTTATAACCACCTTTATAGCCTATATATATATATATATATATATATATATATATATATATATATATATATATATATATATATATATATATATATATATATATATATATATATATATATATTATTTGTTATATTTTATTGAGCTTGTTATCTTCGAAAAATACTGCAAAACAATGCATCTCAAATCTCAGATTCTTCTAAATTCTCAGATTCAAGGCTTAATGGTGTTAACAGAAGGGGTTCTCTAACAAATAATGCATAGTGGTTCAATTATAAAAAGATACTTTAGAAATATGCTACAGTATAAGTGTACATGTAAATACTGTTTGGAGAAATGTGTAAATATATTACACAATTTCTATTGTGATTGTGAAAATGGTCATGACTTTTAGGGCTTGAACAGTTATAGTTATAATGTGAAAACATTTTCGGATGAGTTAACTCCGGCTTGGTGCCCCTTATTTCAATTGTCTGTGGATACATGTGTCATTCCTACTATCTGGAAGACATCAGTTGTCATTCCGTTGCCCAAGAAACCATGCCCACAGCAAAATGATGACTATAGACCAGTAGCGCTAACTTCTACAGTGATGAAGTCATTCGAACGTATTATGGTTGGTAAATTAAGAGGTGAGGTACAGCTTCGCTTGGACCCGTACCAATTCGCATATAATAATGGCAGGGGTACTGATGATGCTTTAATTACAACTGTCCACTCTATCTTAAAACACTTAGACAATCCATCATGTTATGTTCGTTTATTATTTATGGATTTTAGTTCTGCATTTAATTGTATTCTTCCGCAGACAATGCTAGACAAATTATATCAGATGGAAGTGAACCCCTACATTATTAAATGGTATGGCTCATTCCTGACAGAAAGGAAGCAGCAGGTGAGAGTTAACTCCACTCTTTCCGAGATGATTAATATAAGCACAGGTGCCCCTCAAGGCTGTGTAAGCTCGCCCTTACTTTTTATATTATATACAAATGAATGTAGAAACATCAATAGGAATAATTTTATTATTAAATTTTCTGATGATACGGCCATATTGAGTTTACTCCACAAAGAGTCAGACATTGGTACTTATATACAGGAGATAGAGGAGATGGAGAAGTGGTGCAAGAAGCATAACTTGCTCCTTAATGTTAACAAAACTAAAGAAATGATTTTTGACCCTAGGTCTATAGGTGATCAAAGCCCTATTATAATTGAAGGAGTACCGATTGAACAAGTAACAACATATAAATATTTAGGAATTCATTTAGACAAACAGTTACAGTGGTCACATCATGTAGATTATGTTTCATCAAAAATGTGTCAGCGTTTATATTTTTTAAGAAGACTAAGAGTTCATGGTGTTGATAAAGATATTATGCTCCTTTTTCACAAGACAGTTATTGAGTCTATATTGAGATATGGTATTATAGCTTGGTTTGGTAACCTGTCAGTTAAACTAAAAACACAGCTCCAAACATTGATTAAAAGGGCAGGGAAGATAATTGGATCAGTGCCACCGACTACTCTTAATGAGCTTTTGGAGGAGGCGGTGAGAAAACAGAGTTTTAAAATTATTAATGATCCGAATCATGTTCTCTATAGTGAGTATGAGTTGATGCCCTCAGGCAGAAGGTACAGGGTACCGACCTGTAAACTGAATAGGTTTAAATTTTCCTTTGTGCCACTCTCTATTAAAATATTGAATAAAACAAATAGGGTGTGGGCAAGCTGTAATTAGGTATAGAGGCTAGTGATTACAGTATGCGTTAGCAGAAGGTGCTAGGAAGGTGGGATGTGTTCACGGATTTTTTTTTTTTTTTTTTTTTTTTTTTTTTCTTTTTTTTAAGGTGATAATTATGTGTAGTAATTCATGTTATGTGTAGTAAATCATGTTATGTGTTATGTATGTTGTGCTGCATCTGTTGTCCCGAATGCCCAAGATGAATTTCTCCGCTAGGAGACAATAAAGGCTAATCAATCAATCAAGTTAACTGTCTAAATATGCCCATTTAAAATATGCTGTAATTATTCTGAAAAGTCATTGTTGAACATGTATTTTCACCTTAAAAACTGCTATTTACAAGCTTAATTTAGGTTCTCTGTGTTTGAGCAAGAGCAGCACCAAACCAGTAGGTGGTGCTAATGTCCCAAATTTAGGTACGCGTTAACACGTCATTTACGCGTTAACACGCAATTTACGCGTTAACACGTGTTAACGCGTAAATTGCGTGTTAACACGTAAATACGCGTTAACGCGACAGTTTCACACGTTTTGGCCCTTTTGGCCTTCCATATGAAAAAGATCGGTGCAACATCCATTATTTGGACTTGGTTCGGGTTTAAGCCGTCAGACGAGCAGCAGCAAACTATATACAGAGTGTGTGGGGTAACAGTTCGGTAAGTGAACACACGACTAATCCGTTCTACCACCTCAAATTCAAAACGAAACATGATATCACTGAATACCAGCGCGCGCGTATTATTCCCATTCCAATATATCTTAGTGCAGGGCCGGATCTACCATATGGGCAATCTGGGCACGTGCCCAGGGGCACGTGTTTAAAAGCAATTGTTTAAAAGCAGGGGCACCATTGTTTAAAAGCAATTGTTAAAATTGCTTTTAAACAATTCATGTGCGACAAGACAAAAGTCTGACTGTGACACACACACACACACACACACACAGACACAGAAAGACGCGCGCGCGCCAGTATCGTGCGCACAGACAGCACTCCAGAATACAGTTATCTTTCGTGCTTGAACTTACAATAACACACACAATTATGCCAAAATGTCCGTTTTGTCGAGTATCTTCATAACATAAGAGCTGTCTTATGATGAACGTCAAGAGTTGTGAAAGAATGAGGCGCGTGCGAGAGCCGCGTCTCCGTCAGCTGGTCTTAAAGAGACAGCAGCCAATAAAGCTTTCTGTCAGTAAAGTTAATCAAAGAACAAAAAGAACAGAGAAAATGACTCACTGCTGTTGACTAAAGTTTTTTTTTTTTTTTTTTTTTGCTATAATAAGGATTAGTCTATATTTAATTTATAATTTATGCAGTGCAGTTTGACAATTTCGGTATATGTCCTAGGTCTACCTGTTTGACAGGCACAGGTAAAAATGACATTTATTTTTAACTCTTGTATTATTGAGACAAATAACAATATTGAATTTATTTTAATTTGAAAACACAGTGCATTTAGTTGTTGTTTCTAGTTTGAGTTGAGAAATGGGCTACAAATTTCAGCATTATCACTAATCTGTGTGTGCATTTTACTTGAGAAATAAGCAAGTTAACTCATGAAACCATTTGTTTACTATATCGCAATCGCATATCGCAATATTGACCTCAATAATCACAATATGACATTTTCCCCAAATCGTGTGCAGCCATACTTTTCAGAAAAATGTATTTCGTATCATTGTCTTGTGAACTAGTCATTCAGCTTTTGATCAATAGTGATTGGCATGTTAAATCCCACACCTGGTGTGTGTTCCTTTGGCAGGTAGGGGAGGGGGCCCATGAGCTTCAGTGCCCAGGGGCCCCTGGGGGTACTAATCCAGCCTTGCTTAGTGGTGTAGCACATCATCTCGATTTTAAGAATCGTTGTTGTGTTTCTTTTTAACTGAAAAGACATCAGTTAGACAATATTCTAATTTTAAATTTGGGGTTTCATAAGCTCCAAGCCATAATAAACATTAGACCTACTTAAGTCTCTGCAGCTAGTGTACTTAAATTTTATTTATCTGCAAAATTATGTTGTATACTTACAGTTTTGCACAATATATGTTCTCAAAACTACATACACCCTTTAAAAAAAAAAATACATTTAGCAGTTGTTTAGCATGGGTCTGTGTAATCTGTTCTGAAATGGTTTTATTATAAAATACTGTATATCGTTATCGCAAGAGGCTGCAATGTATGTCACAATATATATTTTAGGCCATATCGCCCATCCCTAATTGATAGCCTATAGTAGTTGATAATAACATAGGCCTACCTAATGTTGCCTACGGACGGTAACAGTACAGTAGTAACCTTTTACAGTCTATGAGTAGAACAGCTTTCTCAAGCAGTTTATGATGCATTTTGGAAACAGGAGATGAGCCCCTGGTCTAATGCGCCACCTGGCTTGAGAAACCCGTTCTCAAAGACTTACTTTTATAGTCATTATTTGGGTAGCACACATATTCTGAATGCCTTCGGCAGAATTCAAATGAGCCATTTTAATCTAGATTAATCTAGATTAATTTCAAAATTAATCTAGATTAATCTAGATTAAAAAAAATTATCTATGCCCACCTCTAATATATATATATATATAATATATAGCTGGGACAGAGATGGGTCTTGTGCATTTTTGCCCACTTGGGTACCACCTAGTACCAAGTGCAGTCCTACATGAAATCCATCTGGGCAATAACATGGGGCCATTATGGAACCCGTGGACAATCCTACATGGGGCCCATTTTTCAGCCCATTTCATATGGGCCACACATACAAATGTTGGCTGGGATGATCTTGATCTACAACGACATGGGCGCCGCAGTTCAGATCGAGAATCCCATCTGTCCGATTTACAACACGTTAATTCATTAGTGTCTCCTGAAATTCATGAAAGTAAGTTGCCGGTGAACTGTGAGAAGAATAGAGTGACCTTTATAGTTACCTAAACAACATGTATCTGATATGAATTAAACAGTTATATTTGAAAATAGCCTATTAGATTAAATTGTATTTTAATGGATTATTATTGCCGCTTCCATAGACACAGTGTGTATTGTACATACTATAAATGTATTGTTTTTCTAGTGCTTATGTGTATTTAAATGTCTGAATCCTAAAATAAACATTATGTGGTTGTATAGTTGTGATATATGACGAGCGCTGAACATGTCAGTCTCTGCTCAGCTCCAGCCAAAGCATGAAAGTACAGTTTGAATCTGGCAGTTATGTGACATCACTGTACATTCTAAAATCTCATGCAGGGTCACAGAAATAACTATTCCACATGTGGGACCGTACTCGTACCATAGGTTAAACATAAATGCTCTAACTTTGGCTCTTGCACATGCTCTGAGCTACAAAAGCAATAACTTAAAAAAATAAAAATAAAAAAAGAGCTATGGTTAGATGTCCACAATGAACAGAGAGAAAGAGCAGATCTTGACACTTCACCCAAAAATAACTAAAAACTAAAATGAACACAGCTAGACTCGCTGCTAAAAGTGTGAGTTTCCTGTAACACTGAGAGCTGAAGATAGTTCTGCGAAAAGAACATGGAAAAGACATTTCAACATTTGCCAAAATTCTAATTATTTATTTTCTCATTTGACTGCAGTGACGACAATTTCAATTGTAACACTGGATGTCCCCATAAATATACTTTTATTTCACAGTATCAATTTTAACTAGTTTTTGATTTTCATTTGTCATTGTAATTATTATTGCTTGTTATCTAAAAACATTGCATGAGGAGAGTGAGTCTTCAGATCCACCACTGAGTCAGTAGTTGAGTTTGTACTAAACCTGCTGGGATTCTGTCATTGAATGACCAAAACCTCTCATTGATGGACCGGCTAGTAAAAGCATCTACAATCCCTCTTTAAATAAGTTCTTGTTTGCCAGCCATGTTATGCAGTTCGCAACACACAAGGTATAAAGCAGTGTTCTCAAAATGAAGTCTGAGTCCAAGACCATATTTTTATGTCTATAGTCAAGACCAG
Source organism: Leuciscus idus (assembly GCA_021554675.1). NCBI lineage: Eukaryota > Metazoa > Chordata > Actinopteri > Cypriniformes > Leuciscidae > Leuciscus > Leuciscus idus. The sequence continues at coordinate 19,939,749 of CM038625.1, read as the reverse complement.
CTCATGGAAGTCCGAGACCAGGCAGAGTCCAAATGCTCCTGAAAAAAAAAAACAGCCTTGTACTTAGACTTGAGTCCAAGTCCGGCTTTGTTCAGTTTCAAGTTCTACTACATAAAGTAGCATAGCATAGTTGTAGCTGATCTCACACGTTTATACCAGTGGTTATGTTTGTATTTTGAGATTCTGAGTATTCTAAGTTCTTTTATTTAGTTTTATGGTTTGCCGTTAATAAAAAAAAAAAAACTGCTGCAAATAGATCTTGCTCATCTCACCTTTGCTGTTGCTGCAACAGGCCATTTGTGTCACAATGTATACCGGTAATATGAGAAAATGAAATGCATGTAATGGATGTAATATTGTACTAGACTCCAAAACACAATTAGGAACCTTTTAGCATAATAGGAACACTTTGAAAACAATCCATCTTTTTTTATTTTTTATTTTTTATAGATTTTGAAACACAAGTTACAGAAACAGTTTACAATCATTAATTTGTCTATTTAAATGTATTTATTTATTTCCAATTATTTAAGTGATAACTCATTTTATTTTTCAGTGTTACTCCTAATCCTCCAAATTTAAATTATTTGATTAATTTATTTGTTTGTTGTTTATTCATTCATTCATTCATTCAAATCGAAAGTAACATTTAAATGTGGGAATGTAATTTTCAGCCTTTAACTGGAAGTAAATGTTATGTTAACATGCCGATGCAGTTGGCAGTAAATGTACATGTAAATTAAATAGACACTACTGACATAAACTCAACAGTAAATGGCACTGATAAAATGAAAACATTGCTTGTTTGAGGAAATTCAACATTTTGCGGCATTCAGACAGGTGTGTTAGATCCAAGAAACTAAATACATTTGAGTAGATACAGTGTTAAGCCATTGAAAATAAAAATAAATGGCATGTAATCTAGAGACAGGAGTAAGAGAGAACAGCACAAACAGAGTGTTATTTCTGAGGTACAAAATAAGGGTTCGTACTCTTTACTGGTAAAAACGTTAGGCCTATAATAGCTCAGGGTGTTTCTGCAGGCTGAAACAGAGACAGTTCCACAGGAAACTGGACTTCCGGAACAAATATCTGTGAAGACGTGTTTGTGTCTGTGAGAGAGAAAGAGTGTGAATGAGTCTTGCTCCTGTTTATTATTGCATTATTTTCCTTTAAATCGGATTGATGATCGACATGTACAATATAAAATATACATTAAAATATCATTGAAATTTAGTATTATCAAATTAGTATTTTAGTCTGTGAAGCAAGGCCAAAGCTGTTTGAAAGATTTTTAACAGTTTTGTTACAGTATTGGTATGTTTTTCACTGTTCTGATTGGTTGTCTCTGCTGTAGTGGGCGTGGCTTCTGTTATGAGGTCACTATCAGTCTGTCACTGATGAATCAGACACTAGGCTTGTTTGTTTGAGATTAGCAAAACGCAGCGCAGATCCAATCACCTACTGGCGGAACCTTTGCAATAGGCTGAATTGGAACGTGCTAAGCCCTTGATCACTTAGAATCCACTATGGGGTTGATTTATGCTTTTCATGCTTTTATTACCTCACGCTTGGACTACTGCAATTCACTGTACACAGGTCTAACCCAATATAATTTAAATAGACTTCAGTTAGTTCAGAATGCTGCTGCAAGACTCCTCACTGGTACCAAAAAGTTTGAGCACATAACTCCGGTTTTAGCTGAGCTTCACTGGTTACCAGTGAAATTTAGATTTGATTTTAATGTCTTACTCTTTGTTTTTAAAGCTTTACATGGTCAAGCCCCTTTGTATATTGTATACTCCTGTCCACCTACTCTGCCGCCAGATCACTCAGGTCTACAACCCAACAGCTTCTTGCCATTCCCCAGACACGTCTTAAAACCAGAGGGGACAGAGCCTTTTCTGTAATAGCCCCTAGACTCTGGAACTCCCTCCCACTTCATATCAAGTCTTGTAACACAATTGTCAGTTTTAAGACAAATTTGAAAACACACTTTTATTCTCTTGCTTTTAATTCTCTTTAATTTTTTAATTTTTAATTTTTTTTTTTGAAATGTTGCTACATATATATTGTTTTTATGTACATTTTTATGTAATTTTAAGGCATATTGTTTCTGCCTTTCCTGCTCTAACTTGTAAAGCACTTTGGGTCAACTGTCGTTCGTTTAAATGTGCTATACAAATAAAATGACTTGACTTGACTTGACTTAATTTATTATAATTTTTTTAAATAAAAAATAGTTCAATGTATTGCACTTTATTTCTATTGATTTATGTGTTGCATGCCGAAATTAATGAATTTACAGGATTGCATTTCATGGGTTCATTTAATCTCGTTCACTGTTTACATTACAGAGGAATTTATTCTCAGTGCACAACCACCCTGCGTACACTAACTCTGTTCTTCTTCTCCTCCTACTCCACGCCCCCTCCTGTAGTAGGATTGCTAAAACAACATGTCTGCTTGCCTTGAGCACTACTCATAACAAATGAAGCAAGGTTTTATGCATTTGTATGGGCAACACATTTTATGAGTTAACCCCATCATTCATTTAGAATACATAATAACTAACCACATGAACAATATAAAACTAAAATAAAGATATATGGGGGTACTCTAAATAGTACCCATTACAAGGAATGAAAAATGAAAGGTTTTGTACGACTCACTTTATCAGTTTGTGTTTCCATTGGCTGGAATTTTGTCAGTCAAAAGTAGTCGATCTCCGACTTTTTAGTAAACTTTGTGTACACAAACAATGTAGTCAATGCTCAAGTTCATGTGTAGAGCCCCTGGTGATACTTCGAGCACAGTTTTATGTTGTGTCGAGCCTTCTTAGTGATTTAAAAATAGCAATTTTGATGCTATCATAGTAGTGCCCAATGCACTCCCATTCAAAAGCCATTTTGACCTAAAACGAAAATACGGTCAAACTTAAAAGTGACGTTTCCATTCTAATTATGCTTTTACACGAAAGTTTGATTCGGGTAGATTAACAAAAAGAGCCTAGGTTCAATTCTGGCGAGAGTTACCCTTTAATAATTCAGTTTGTTTGCGCCAGTTTGGACAAGCTTGGATTCCACCATCCTTTTATTTTTAATATTTGGCATGTTTGTGGTCTGCTGCGCGTCCCTGTGTGTGTAATAAGCGGAGTGTATGCTAGTTGTGGACCCCGACTTTATATGCACATTACTAACACGCTTTTTAAATAGGCTAACAAAAAAATAAATATTGCGCCATTGACTTTAGACCAGGTTTCAGTCGGTCAATGGCACACACAGTCTATTTCTGTTGCCTCAAATTGGCAATGCGCCAACAATGCGGCTGAACCTGGTTTTCAGACCAACAGCCCATGGGCGAACAAATGGGCGAACAAATGCATTTACTATTTAAACAATGTGGCGCAGGGCGTGAAAATGATAACTAAAACAAGCAAAAAACACTTGCATTACGCCTGGCGCTGCATTGCACCGGATGTGTGATAGGGCCCAAAGACCCTCCATTATAAACAAACACAAGACCATTATTCAGAAACTCTGACTCATAACCCGTAATATCTATTGATGAATTTTCAGCAAATTTCTGTCATTTATTCATTTTGAGCTCTTGCAGTTTTTGCTTCTGAAACATCGGGTTTGTTTTCCTCCTTTGACCTTTTGTGTTTGTCTTTTCCAACAGAAATCTGAAATGACGGAGGTGGTTTATACATGTTTAATCACAGATCAATGATCAAATTCTCTGTGATTCTGTTTCTTTACAAATAATGTGTTGATCATCGTATTGACATTTGTGTTTTATACTGTATTACTCTTTCAAATAAAATAAAATGTATTTTTGTTTAATTAAATCATGCTTTTGGATTCCTTTAGACTGATATTGATATTCACATATGATCATCATCACAATAAAATAATTTGGGCCAGATTTACTAAAAAAAGGTCATCATGGCCTCCTGATCATCCTCATAGATACTGTTTGGCTTCATCACCCTGTCTCCTCTCCACTAGTAAGCTGGTGTGTGTTGGGCGTCACCAGCCAATATGGCTGTCGTCGCATCATCCAGTTGTTGCTGCACATTGGTGGAGGTTGAGGAGATTTCCCCCCCTTCAAATGTGAAGCGCTTTGAGAAAAAAATAAAATAATAATAATAATTTAAAAACTGCATTTAAAAAATAACAAAAACATTTAAAAAAAAATGTTAATATTCACATAAACTGATATTATTATATTTAGTTTACTGGCTTTTATAAACTAGATATTTTCTCAAAGGTCAAACCCTGATCCTGAAAGGCATCATGCAGTTTAAATCAAACACAACAAAACCTGCTAAAAGTCTTCAGATTTACTTGGAAATCTGACCAGCCCTAAGGCTGTAGATGAGAAAAACATTAGACATTTTTATGCCTACATTTTAGGCCAGATTTACTAATAGCCTGTGCCAGCGCAAACCCTCGTTTGGAATTAAAAAACGGAGAAATTTATAATAATAAAAAAATGAATAAAAAAAAAAGAGAAATTAGCGATGAAGAGTATTACTCAGTATTAGAGTGTACATGGTTATTTTTGCTCTTTTTGCTCTTATTGCATTAACACATTTGTATAACAAAAAAGAGTAGATAGTTATTTGTCTTGTATTGGCCTGATTAATACCTGCTTAAAAACGCAAAACACCCTCTACAAATTAATAAACTATAAGAAAAGATAACTTATAAAAATATGTCACAATGTATCTGATGATTTTTATAATTGATTAATAGATTACACACTCAAGCAAACATTTGTAACTGGTTTGAAAAGGGTATTTTTAGGGTTGTTTGGGTTGAGATTTCGTTGCATTTACGCCATTTTGACCAGCAGAAGTCGCCAGCGAGCAACATGAGGGTGAGTAATGATGACAGAATCAGGCATATCTCCGTGTGGTCCTGTTAGTTATTGCAGCTTGATTTGTAGTTATTTATATATTTTAAAAGCTTCAATTCTTACTATAATGTTAGATGTAGTTTTTCATTCAGGTCTCTGATCACTAGTTTTGATGGATATTTCTCATCTGGAAACATAGTGTGATTAGATGCTTTTATTTCAGTGAAGCACAACTAAACATGTCTTATTTATATGTTAGGCCTGTCAGTTTCTCCAGTTATTTTGCCACTAAAGCTTTTCATTTGACAAAAATATTTGCTGTAATGTACTTTTTTTCTTTCAAAATTTTAGTGAGATTCTATTTGCAATGATTTTAAGAGAGAGAGAGAGAGAGAGAGAGAGAGAGAGAGAGAGAGAGACGTTTGGAATCTATTTATTTGTACAAAAAAAGAAATTTTTTTTTTTTTTTTTTTTGGGGGTATGTTTTTTGTTTTGTTTTTTTTACAATTGAACAAACACATGTCACAAAATCACAACATATATCAAAACACTCCAAAAAAAATAAAAAATAAAAATACAATAAAACTACAAGAATATATTGCTACACAACATATCTAAAAAATTACCTACCAACATATTTAACAATTTAGAATTAGGTCTTCCTCATTATCTATAGAACACAAGACTTCGCTTAAACCCCATGTTTCCATAAAAACAACCAGATTTTTAGTCAATTTAAAAAAAACGAACTCCGCTCTGATCCTTGAAGTCACAAACCCTCTTAACATTCTCTCTGGGTCAACTAAAGCATCTTCTTTTATCATTCTTTTCCTTGTTACCCATATTGCCATTTTAGTCTCTGCTATTAAAAAATTAATTATGCTTATTCTTCTCTTTTCAGAAACCTTATACTTCAGTCCATAAATGAAAACAGTGTCATTAAACTCTTCGCCTAATTCTTCAATCCAGGTTTTTAATGTCTGAAAAACCCCTCTCAGTCTAGAACAATATAAAAACAGATGATCAATTGATTCTTCTAAATCACAGAAAGGACATTTCGTTTCTACAGTGGGATCAATATGTGCCACGTGTCTGTTTGTAGCTACTGCCCAATGTATAATTCTCCATTGTAGGTCTGCAGTTCGTTTTTCAATGGGAGATTTATACAATGACCTCCAGCATCTTCTAGGAGAAGAGTTTGGCCCAAGCACTTCTGTCCACTTTGTTTCTCTACAGTTCTTCAGAACTGACTGATGAGCGACTTTAACGCAATTCAGATAACAACTTTTCTTCGAAGCCTCTTTAAAACCATGTATCTCTGGAGTCTTAAAAGTGAGGATTGATTCCTCTTGTGGTTCTTCTTCCACACGAGCTGAAACAGGAAGATCAGGAAAATTCTCCTCTTCCTCCTCTTCATTCAACATCCCTTCTCCTGGGTTCCGATGATAGGCATAAGGAAGAGATGAAAAAATCGCATCCATTACATGTTTCATAAATCTGACGGACTTGATTCCTGTCAGATCACTCATTTCCTCTGCACTTTTCCACCCGTCATGATGCTTTAAATCCTTTATCCTAGTACATCCAGCTCTTGCCATTGTTTTCTGAAGGCTTTTTGAATTAAGCACTCTTGCCTGAAGTAAGGGATTATGAAAAAGAGGTTCTTCTTTTATCCAGAATTCAGAATCAGACCAGTTCCTTTCCACTTGAAAATTTGACGTCCATGTTTTCAGCATCGTTTTATAAAAAGCAGAAGTGTCTTTTAAGTCCACTACTGTCAGATTCATTAAAAACAACTGTAGATCGTATTTAAAAACATCAACTTTGTGTAACAGGGCTTTAGCAGTATCAGTCCAGCACCTCTTCGAATACAGCAACTTCTGTGCCGCTTGAAGCCTGAAGGTTTTGATTCTGCTTTTAATGTCTATTAACCCTTGTCCACCTTCATTCACTGGCAGGAAAAGTACAGCAGCTTTAGTCCAATGTTGTCCAGTCCAGAAAAAATCCACCAATCTTTTCTGCAATTCCTGAATGATGTCATCTGGCGGATCCAAGACGTTCATTTTGTGCCACAGTGCCGAAGCTGCTAGATTGTTGGTCACCAAAACTCTTCCCCTATAGGATAGCTGTGGTAGCACCCACGACCACTTAGACAACCGGCTACACATCTTCACCACCATTCCTTCCCAATTTTTTGTCTTAAATGTTTCAGTCCCTAAATAAACCCCTAAACATTTAAAGCCATCTTTACTCCATTTAACACCACCTGGGAGCACTGGTGGATTTTTACTTTGTCCACAATAGAAACCTTCACACTTTCCCCAGTTCACTCTGGCTGTTGACGCATTTTCATAAATTTTCAGTGTTTCCATTAAAACAGACACATCTCGTTCATTCTTAATAAAAATTGTAACATCGTCAGCATATGCAACAAGCTTAATAGGCTTCTCAACTGTAATCCCTTGGAGAGTTTTCCTTAACTTGCAAAGAAGGGGTTCAATGGCCAATGAATACAGCATCCCTGATAGCGGGCATCCTTGTCTGATTCCTCTCAGCACTGCAACAGGCCGACTGAGCCCACCACCCACTTTCAACATAACAGAAGCATCCTTATACAGCATTTGAATCCATGAAATGAAACTCCGACCAACACCAAAAGCTTCAAGCGTTTTAAACAAGTAAAAATGGCTAACTCTGTCAAACGCTTTCTCCTGGTCAATTGCGAGAATGCCAACATTTTCACTGTTCAAATTTGTAATGTCTATTATGTCTCTTACAAGAAACAGATTGTCCATTATAGTTCGATTAGGAATACAATATGTTTGATATTCATTGACTATATATTCTAAAAAAGGTTTCAATCTATTAGCAAGACACTTTGCCAAGATTTTGTAATCTGTACATAACACAGCCACAGGTCTCCAATTTTTTAACATACCAAGATCACCTTTTTTGGGTAATAGAGATAAAACTGCTCGTTTACAACTAGTAGGCAATTCATGTTTTTGATAACAATAATTAAAAACTTCATAAAAATCGTCTTTCAGTTGGTTCCAGAAATGTTTATAGAACTCAGACGGCAGACCATCGATTCCAGGTGATTTTCCAGTTGAGAGTTTCTGAACAGCTTCAGACAGTTCTTTTAACTGAAGGCCAGAGTCAAGCTGTTTACTCTGTTCATCGGAAAGAGTCAATAAGTCTTTATGTAATTCCTCGATGCATCCCTTATCACATTGTCCTTCTGCAAATAAGTCTTTGTAAAAATCCAAAGCAATTTTTCTAATTTCATTTGGATCTGAAATCACATTCCCATTTAGATCTTTCAAATGCAACATCATTTTTTTTTCTCTTTCCTTCTTCTCAAGATTAAAAAAGAAGGAACTAGGTGCATCCATTTCTCTCACAAATGCAAAGCGAGCTCTAATTAAAGCCCCCTTTGCTTTCTCGTGAAATAAAGAAGCTAAAATTCTTTTATTTTCTTCCAACTTTCCAACTGTCTCAACATCACCAACAATTAATTCACTTTCAATCTGTTTTATCTCTTTTTCTAATTCAGAAACAGTTTTTTTGATCCTACCATTAGTGCTATATATATAATTTTGACAAAATATTCTAATTTGTGCTTTTCCTATATCCCACCACTGAACAATATCTTCATAATTACTTTTCTGTTTTTTCCACTCCATCCAGAACACATTAAACTTTTCACAAAAAAGCACATCTTGTAACAATTTCACATTAAAATGCCAGTAATAGCTATGACTTTGTGACTTTCTTACATTTATATCAATTATACATAAATGGTGATCAGAAAACCCATTTGGACAAATTGTAGATTTTAAAATTCTATTACTTTTACTTGTATTAACATAGAATCGGTCTAATCTGGCAGTACTAATATGATCATGAGAAACCTTTACCCACGTATACTGCTTAACTGTAGGGTGTTGCTGTCTCCATACATCAACTAAATTAGAATTACTAATAACATCCTGTAAACATTTGGCAGAAGAGGGGTGAGGTTCTTCCCCATTTCTGTCTAAAGTAAAGTTTTCTGTACAGTTCCAATCACCCCCTAAGATCAACCATGCATTTTCATCGCAACTTTGTTTTAAAAAATTAAATATTTTTTTAAAACTGTGTATCCTCTCCGCTCCATTATTTGATGCATAAATGTTAATAAAAACAAAAACCAACCCATTTATACTTGCTTGAACAGCCAAAATTCTTCCTCTTTCTATTTCATTAACAGACACATTAGTTATATCAATCGTCTTTGAAAATAAAATAGCAACTCCTCCACTAACATTTGTACCATGACTCATATATAAATCGCTTCTCCACCCCATTTTCCAATCCACTTCAATTTTCACATCACTATGCGTCTCTTGTACAAATGTTACATCAATATTTTTATTTTGTATATATTCATTTAAACATGCTCTCTTCCTGCAATCTCTTCCCCCATTGATATTAATAGATCCTATTCTAAGGCTCTCCATGAAAAAAGAGGAAAGAAAAAGGGAAGAAAGCGAAAACAAGACAAAAAGGGATAGATGATTCACCAACTGTGCTTCCTTCATAACTCAACTATAAAGAAATTAAAGAGCTTTTTCTTTTCTCAAGTTTGTTACCATTTTTTTCAATCTGAATCTCTTTCTTCTACTTAGCTCTTCATAACCGACAGCCTTTTGTATTTTAATCACTGAAGCCAAAAACTTTTTCACATCAGGAAAAAAATCTTTTACTTCTACTTTTCTTCCAAATGTTTCATCAAGGAAATCATTAATCTCTTTTACAGTATACAACTCATTCTCGTCATAATTGGAGGGAATATCTGACATTTCAGAAATACAATCATCATCAGCCATCTCTTCATTCACATCAGTGCTTTCAGAGAGCTGAGACAAGGGTATATCGAGTCGATTCTCAACAGTGTCTAATTCAACCAAACTTTCAAGAAGAGATTTTTTCGCGTCACTAGTCCCTGCCTCTTCACAACTCCTCTTCTTATTTTCTCCCCCACAATTTTTTTTTTTTTCCTTTTTCTTCCCTGATTCCTTTTCAGCCGATTCATTTTGGCCTATGTTTTCAGTAGCGCTACGTTCGTTTTGTTCATGAGTGTTCAATTCACTTTGTTCTTTATCGGTTTCGTTTGTCTCAGTTTCTTTACTTTTATTCGCCTTCTCCGCTTCACCCTCGACCGCCTGTTCACCTTCATTTGTTTTATTAGCATTGTCCTCGGCTTGTGTTTTTTGCGGGCAATCAATTTTTTTGTGCCCGACATTACCGCACTTAAAACATTTCAAATGATTGGTATTCGCATAGATCATATACGATTTGTCTTCATGTTTAACCCGAAACGAGATGTCTAACGTCGGCGATTCTAAAACCATAAAACACTGCCGCCTAAAAGACAGCACATGTTTTAAAGTTTCCATTTTACACCCGAGTGGAATTAAAGTCATTCCACTTACTATTTTCCCAAACCTCTGCAGTTCATTTTCAATGCATGTATTGGGTATATATGGTGGACAATTCGAAATGTTCACTCTTGACGACTGCGACACCAAAGGTGAAACAATAACAAACGCTCCACTTACCCAAACTCCGCTCACGATGATTTTACTCACAAAACTTTGATCTTTTAGGAACACCACCACGGCCTTGTTCATCCTAGAAGCGGATACAATATTTTCGAATCCAATTTGTTCTCCGATAGCGACTAGCACGTCCTCGACTGTCACACTAGCGTCAGGCACACACCTGACTCCATGGCGGAGCGACCCAGATGGAACTTCCATCTCTGCCCTCCGCCTGACGCGAAAAAACCTTTTACCTGGCGACTATTTTTCCTCAAAATCTAAATTATTCAAATTAAACCTTTAACTAAAAAAAAAAAAAAAATAATAAAAAAAAAAAAAAAAAATAAAAAAAAAAAAGAAGAAACGAGAATAGTAAAGGAAAACTACCCCCAGAACGCTCCTCTCACCCGTGAGACGCTCACATTCCCCCCAAACTCCCAGCATGCACCAAGAGAGAGAGAGAGAAAGAGAGAGAGAGAGAGAGAGAGAGAGAGAGAGAGAGAGAGAGAGAGAGAGAGAGAGAGAGAGAAAATTAGAATGTTTAGAGCAATTTGGTTAAAAAAAAACAACTAAAACTTTTAAATTTAAAATGACACCAAGAGCCTTCATCTGTGTCTCATGAACTGTTCCTCTTGGTTCTCCAGGAGTGTTTGCTGATAACGATGCAGTGAAGTCAGTGTCAGTGATGGAGGGAGATTCTGTCACTCTAAACCCTGATCTTACAGACATACAGAGAGATGAAGAGATCCAGTGGAGGTTTGGAAACGGTCGCATCGCTAGAGTGATCATGAACAATCCTAAATATGATAATAATGAGAGATTCAGAGACAGACTGAAACTGGATCAGACTGGATCTCTGACCATCAGTGACATCAGAACCACAGACTCTGGACTTTATCAACTAAGAACCATTATTAGGAATAAGGAGTTTATCAAGAGATTCAATGTTACTGTTAATGGTAAGCATAATTACAGTGTAATTTATTCAGTCCTCTTCATATTAAAAATGTAAACAGTACTTAATCACTGGCATAATCCTTAACACTTTTCTCACCAGCGTTTTTTTTTTTTTTTTTTTAAGCATTTTTTATCATTTTCACAAAAGTTTCTTGGCCCCCAGAATATTTTGTTGTATTGATATCGGAATATGCAATATATCAAAAGAACGAACAGACCCTCTGTTTTTAAGTAAACAAACAAAAAGTATTCTAGCATCATGCACTCCTTTTTTATCAACACTTGAATATGGGTAAGTTACATAAGATCTGAGAAATCGTGTTTTTGTCAAAAACTAAGTCTGGATCAGATTCAGAACGATGATCAAAACACAGATGGAGTAGATCGAGTCCATCAACACCCTTAATGCTTCACAGTCCTAGAGCTCGTCCTCGGTCGACTTTTCATTCAGTAACATTAGACAGTTTTGTTTTCTCTGCTGTTTAATATTGATGATTGCATTATTTTATGCATCTGCTTACATAGATATCGTTTTGTTTCTGTTTCTTTTTCCCCTGTGTTTTGATCATGAGATCCAGTTCTCTTTCAGAAGATGTCATAGTGCCCCCTGCCCTAGTCTAGATGACAGGAAAAACACGGAAAGCCGGAAATCTCCATCATTGGCGGGGAGAGAGTTAGTTAGTCCAACCAGGATTTCACTAGGACTTTTTTTCTGAATTTGCTGCATTTTGTTGTTGTTTTTCTGTGAATTACTAAAATTGTAGTTCTGGTCCCTCATCTAAACCATGTTTTCAAGACTTTATTAATAAATAAGTTTATTTCCCGGTAGTGACGTCAAAACAATCATTCGCATTTACATAACCGGCATAATCGGCCAAAGAACGTGCATGTAAACAAGCTCAGTATGCAAACAGTGACACTGATCATATACCATATACTTTTTTAAATGTTATAAATTATTTAATGATAAAAAAAAAAAGTTAAAATAAGACAAAAAAGCAAGCTGCCACAAATAATGCTGAATCTGGACTTGACTTTGTTCTCCAGGAGTGTTTGGTGACAGAGATGCAGTGAAGTCAGTGTCAGTGATGGAGGGAGATTCTGTCACTCTAAACCCTGATCTTACAGACATACAGAGAGATGAACAGATCGAGTGGAGGTTTGGAAACGGTCGCATCGCTACAGTGATCAGGAACATTACTAGATATGATAATGATGAGAGATTCAGAGACAGACTGAAACTGGATCAGACTGGATCTCTGACCATCAGTGACATCAGAACCACAGACTCTGGACTTTATCAACTAAGAACCATTATTGGAGATAAGGAGTTTATCAAGAGATTCAGTGTTACTGTTGATGGTGAATAGAGAATTACAGTATAATTTCTTCTGTCCTCTTCATATTCAAAATGTATACAGTATAATCATTGTCATCATAACCCTTAAAGTCCCTGTAAAGTCAAAATTAAGTATGTGTTCTGAGTTTGTCACACCACAGAAAAATGTGTTATTAGTCACCCAGCCAAATTTGAATGGAAAAAAGAGCCGACAAGTACATAAAATAAGCTATCAAAATCTTGAAAAAATGAGCAGGAGTCTCTGCTCTCAAACGCTGGGGGCGTGTCCGCTGGCTGCGCTGAAACGACGCCCTCACACTCAACTGTCTGTCACCGCTACAGCCAGAATGGATGCTCCTAGCAGCTTAATTGTTTTTACAAAGCCATACATGTTCGAGCCTGGACTACCTACTATAATTATAACATAAGCACACAAGGCAACTTACACTCATTGGTGGGCACGCACTGCCAACGATGGCACCAGGTGTCGGCGCGACGGGAGGATGAAGGCGGGAGATAGTCGGCTCGGCCGCAGTAACAGCGGATTGTCAGTGAATCCCAGTTGTCTCCAACTAAAGTTTGTAAAACTATCCCGTGTAAAATGGCAGAGGCAGGTTTTGGCGGTGATCCTCAGCTCTCCATCAAGGTGGCTCTTCACAAAATTAATCCACCTCTTGTTGATGTGATACATTAGTTTTTCGTAAATTTAAATGATCTGTTTTGTACGTGATCGCATCCAGGTTACATGCATTTCTGTGATGAGGCATAACGTTAGCTAGCTAGCAAACTGTAGGCTGTAGTAACCATAGCATATAAAGCCTTTATATGATATCTATGGTAGGCTAACCCCAGCAAACATGCTCCTTTGGGGCCCGAATGGGGCCCTTGCGGGCAGCCCACTGTGGGCCCAGATACCGGCGTGAAATGCGGGGCACATGTGGGCCCCACACTATGGGGCCCAGGTAGGGCCCCATCGGGACAGCCCAAAGTGTGGGCTGACTGTGGGCTAGCCCACACTAAGTAGAGTGGGCCCCCATTGGGGCCAGTTGAGGGCCCACAGCAAACCCCTTAGGGACCCGTGTGGGACCACTGTGGGCAGCCCACTGTGGGCCCAGATACCAGCGTAAAATGCGGGGCACATGTGGGCCCCACACTATGGGGCCCAGGTAGGGCCCCATCGGGACAGCCCAAAGTGTGGGCTGACTGTGGGCTGGCCCACACTAAGTAGAGTGGGCCCCCATTGGGACCAGTTGTGGGCCCACAGCAAGCCCACGCTGTGGGCAAAGTGTGGGTATACTGTGGGTACATTGGGTTAAGTGTGGGCATACTGTGGGAACACTGTAAAAAGTGTGGGCATACTGTGGGTACACTGGGAAAAGTGTGGGCATACTGTGGACGATGCAAAGATGTATTGTAATATACCTGTGGCCTTAACAAACAACAAGATTAGTTTGGTTGTACTTTGCATTTGCCACAATACATGCAAAATAATTGCACTTGTTGAAAGTTGAAGTAGTACATTATAAGTTATATGTTTAAAATAATTTCATTTATTCACAGTCATGTAAAATATATATATATATACACAATACATTACCGTTCAAAAGTTTGGGGTCAGTAATTTTTTTAAATACTTTTGAAAGAAATCCCTTCATCTCATCAAAGCTGCATTTATTTAATAAATACATTAAAAAGAGTAATATTCTGAAATATTGTTGCAACTTAAAATAACTGTTTTCTGTTTTAATCTATTTTACAAAGTAATTATTCCTGGGATGTTAAAAAATTATGCTAATAATTTATTACAGTAGCCAGCATCCAGTCGTCAGCATGTAAATCGTGGAAAAAAAATCAGGAACGTTTGGACAGAACTGTCAAAAGAGCAGCATTTATTTTAAATAGATTTTGAGTCTTCTGTCTTCAGAGTCCTCAAGTCTTCTGCTCCTTCCACCATCCCAGTCTCTTGCATTATGATTTAACAGGATCAGGATCAACCCCTTTGGATGCTGCGGCCTGGCTGTTTTTTGTGTCAAGTTTTTTCTCTAAAGTGAGAAAAAACAACAACAATTGAAATGTTAACATAAAAATTTTTACAAACAAAAACAAAAACAAGGGTTGTTCCAAGTGTAATTTATATATGACTGGAGAAACCTGAGAAAAATTTGAGTTCCGGAAAAATAGTTACAGGTGTTTATTATTATTAAAAACAAATTTAGGCGGTGTTGTTGAAAGAGAAACATACAGAGAGTGAACCAATTGAGGGCATGATGAAATAAGAGCATGAGAACAGTTTACTAAAATGA
Source organism: Leuciscus idus (assembly GCA_021554675.1). Classification (NCBI taxonomy): domain Eukaryota; kingdom Metazoa; phylum Chordata; class Actinopteri; order Cypriniformes; family Leuciscidae; genus Leuciscus; species Leuciscus idus. The sequence continues at coordinate 19,924,702 of CM038625.1, read as the reverse complement.
TCAACACAACGTAAAGAATAATTCTGTCAACTTCTACTCACACTCATGTCATTCCAAACCGGCATGATTTCTTCTGTGGAAGATGATATTTTGAAAAATGACTCAAAAAGTAAATGGTATCCAATGGGATTTTCATTGTATGAACAAAACAGATTAAACATAATTCAAAATATCTTCTTTTGCATTCCACAGAAAAAAGTAAATAATACATGTTTGGAACAACATGAAGAACAATCCTTTTAATGTCTTTATCAATAAATCATTGATAGATTTAACTTGCAGCCTGAATATGTTATTTTTATTTTAAAAAATAGAGGGAATGTGTCTGACGGTCAAACGAGTACTTACACAGAAAAAGAGTGACCTGTGCCTGAGTGGCTCTTTTGGGTTTATTGAGCTGTTTGACACGCATCACAATTAAGGAAAAAAGAGAGAAGACAACTGAATATTTGTCAAATATTACATAAATCTATACAAATAAAAATTATAATTTTTTCATCAGTGATTATTGACTAATTAATAGTCAATCTCTGGTCCTCGAAGTGCACTGTCTTGCAGTTTATGTCCAGACCTGATCAATCTCACTTGCTCTTTTAACCAAAAGAGCTTGATTAGCTTGTCCAGGCGTGCTGGACCAGGGTTGGTGCTAAAGTCTGCAGGACAGTGGTCCTCAAGGGCCAGAGCTGAGGTCCCCTGCAAAATGTTCTGAACATGACTAGATCGATCACTTACAGCAGTGGTGTCCAGTCCTGGTCATGGAGGAGTTCAGCTCCAGCCTGTCTGTAGTGTCTGCTGATCCTGAAGACCTCAAACAACTGGTTCAGGTCTGCTTAACTGGGGTTGGAGCTCAATTCTGCAATCAGGATTAGACTGCAATAAATACTGAAAAGAGAGAGGACAAACAACATTTCAAATACAGTATTTAATGTTGATCTTAACTTTAAGATTAATAAATGCTGTAGAAGTAATTGTTCACTAATTGTTGGTTCATGTTAACTAAAGCTAACAAAATGAAACCTTATTATAAAGTGTTACCATTTATTAATAATGAGTTGGTCATACAAGTATAAAATTAATTAATAGGAATCTTAAACTGGTTCAAACTAGGCTACTGTATTGTATAGGCTATTCATGTTAATACTACGCACAAATGGCATTATAGCACTCCTTTCATTTGCCCTCCAGGTGGGCGTTCCTATAATGGTGTGAGTCATGTGACGTCACGTGAAATCAATGAATTAACCGTCCAGTGAATATTTTTAAGTTAAATAAATTAGTTTACTTTCATTCACACATTTGGAATTTGCCAGCAACCTTTACAATACTATCAAAATCTCTTATATACTGTACACATACAATGTGATTTCAGCACAAGTTAACCTGCCTCTAGCTAGTAACTGTTAACAGTTAGCTGCTACTGTTAACTTAACGGATGAGATGCTAGCGGACTTTTCCTGAAGACACTAAATCATTTCTATAAAGTAAATATTCAACGGAAGCGTGTCATTTACATGAAAGAATGTGTCAGAAGCATTTGTATGTACTATTTGTGTAAGTTTAGGGACTAAACTAAACTTACCTGAAAGTAGTGAAAACAACAGTGAGAGACGAAGTTACTGCTTGTGTCAGTTGAGCTGTCGTCCCGTTTCCATGGTAACGGCCTCCGCTCCAGTTCAAATACGGCTCGAATGTTCAGCGCGAGCGCCCATTAAAACACGTAAAAGTCACGCAGCATTTACATAAACATAGAATTGATGGAGGGAATTATTTGATAATCAGATAAAATATCTTGAAAACTTTGGTTTGTTCCATTTGTTCCTATTTTAATAAAACCTGTTTAATTATAACCTCAGTGAGATCAATTATGCAACACAATAACTTAAAAATATCCATTAGGGAACGTTCTCTATTAGTTACTTTAAGGTTATTCAAAAAAATAACCACCCTGCAACGTTCTGGGAACGTTATTTTATGGTTGCAAAATAATAACTTAAAAATAACCATTAGGAAACGTTCTCTATAAGTTATTTTTAGGTTATTTAAAAGTAACCACCCAGCAACGTTCTGGGAACATTATTTTATAGTTACATAAAAATAAAACCAAAAAAGAATGTTCCCCTAACGTTAGTATTTGGTTCCCAAAAAAATAACCAAACGGGAACCAAAAATTAACGTTAGGGGAACGTTCTCTGTTAACTGGGTGGTCTGACTGACTTTATCAGTTTGTCTGGGAACAGCTGCAACAAGCAAACAGGTAAAGATAGTACTTGTCTTGCTATCTTGTTGACTGTGTGCAGTTTTAGTTAGGTATGGGATTGACTGTTGAATGAAATAACATTTATGACATTTTACAGGATCGTTAAAATAGTTTGATTAACCCTGAGCTTCTAATCTTAAAACAATGATTTAACTGTACTGTTATGGTGGGTTGCCCACAGTAAACCCTCATGGTGGCCCCACAGTGAAAAACAGCTATGGGCCCCGCATGGGCTAACCCACTGGGGGCCTGTGTGGGTTTTCTGTGGGCAGTCCCACAGTGGGTTGCCCACAGTAAATCCTAATGGGGGCCCAAATGGGTAAAACTGCTATGGGTCCCGCATGGGCTAACCCACTGGGGGCCCGTGTGGGTTTTTCTGTGGGCAGTCCCACAGTGTGTTGCCCACAGTAAATCCTAATGGGGGCCCAAATGGGCAAAACTGCTATGGGCCCCGCATGGGCTAACCCACTGGGGGCCTGTGTGGGTTTTCTGTGGGCAGTCCCACAGTGGGTTGCCCACAGTAAATCCTAATGGGGGCCCAAATGGGCAAAACTGCTATGGGCCCCGCATGGGCTAACCCCCTGGGAGCCCGTGTGGGTTTTTCTGTGGGCAGTCCCACAGTGGGTTGCCCACAGTAAATCCTAATGGGGGCCCAAATGGGTAAAACTGCTATGGGCCCCGCATGGGCTAACCCACTAGGGGCCCGTGTGGGTTTTTCTGTGGGCAGTCCCACAGTGGGTTGCCCACAGTAAATCCTAATGGGGGCCCAAATGGGCAAAACTGCTATGGGCCCCACATGGGCTAACCCACTAGGGGCCCGTGTGGGTTTTCTTTGGGCAAGCCCACTGTGGGCTTGCCCACAGAAAGCCCACATGGGGCCCGAAAGGGTTTGCCCTTGCCCACACTGTCCCACAGAAAACCCACACTTACCCACAGTGGGCCCACACTGGCATGTTTGCTGGGACAGTACTGACAGTAACTCGCGATCGGCAAATTGATGTGAATGTGCTATATTGATATATTGTTAGGGGAGGGGACAGCGTCAGGGGCTCCAGTGCGTCATCAAGTAGGGGCGTGTCCAGGAGCTCAGGGGCTTCAGTGCGTCATCGAGCCCCCGTTTTAGCCCCGCCCAAAAAATCCGGAACACAGCAATGGTGAAAAACTGTTTAACGGTCTAACTCCACAATTCAGTACTTCACAGTTCACAGTCTTTGTAATATGTTTTAGCAAAACATTTCTAACATTTCTAATGTGTTTAGAATTTTTTTTTAGAATTGCCTTTACAGGGACTTTAATAAGTCCAACCAGGATTTCACTCGACTTTTTTCTATTCATACCCATACAGAAAAAAAAAAAATATTGAAATATATTTTAAAGTGTCAAAAATATATGTGGCATATATTCCAAATACATTGAAATATATTTGCATTGTTGTTCACTTATATTTATCATTTTGAAATATATTCTGAAATATAAAAAATTTCCTCTCCTTTTTTGTAATTAAAGGCCCTTTTGTGGATGCCTGCCCAATCTAACTATTAGTAAAATGAATGAATAATAATTTAGCCGTAAATAAAATGACCCACATGATGACCTTTCACCTGACGAACTCAACCGGGACGATTCCTCACGCTGCACGCGCATTTTTAAAATTTGCGCGGCTACGCGCACTACCAGACGATATCTTCAACTCTGCGGCTGCTGGTAAGTGGTGTTTCATTCTCAGCGAAGTGCTTATGATGGTTGTTTACTTATTATTATTATTTTACAAGAACGACGTGAAGAGAGCATGCAGAAATGTTGTTTACATTGCTGTCTGTGTGTAGGCTGTAGAAGTTACGTTAGCTTGCTGTTTAGGGAGAAAAGTTTCACGGGTGTCGAGGGGTCTGGTCTTTTTATGTTATTTATACTTTAAACTATTATTATTATTACAATATTTATTTAAAAAACGTAGAGTGCCTTAAAAATGATCACAATTAACACTGGTAAGACTTACCAGTATCTTATGTTTTGTGTGCAGCAGCCTCTGTGAACATCTCCCCTAGCAGCCTGGGCAGAATCTGCAGCTTTACAGCAGGTCAGTGAGCTAGTGAGCCAGTTCCAAACACTGTCAGCTATCTTTACATCTTGTCATGGTCACATAAAAATTGTTTAATCAGCTAATATATCTCCTATATGTTTGTTTTAATGTCTACAGTCTCAGATCAACTCCAGCAGTATCATCATCATCATCATCATCAGCAGCAGCAGCAGCAGCAGTAACAACAGCAAAGGCAGCAAACTCACTTAAGGACTTTAGTAAGAATTTACCAGAACAGGTATCACATTAATGTTAAAAATATTGTAAAGTATTAATTGCTGTATTTTTTTCTGTTTGCTTTGTTTTTATTTTCATTGTATAAATGTAACTCTTGTATTTTTGTAAATCAGTTTATGCCATGAAAATAGCCACAGATGCTGACATGGCATTAAATAAAACTATACTGTACTGTACTGTACGAAACGTGGGCCACGTTGATTTTGTCCTACACTGTTTACTATAACAGCTGTTCTTTATTATTCTGTAGGCTATAACAGAGAAGGAAAAGCCATCAGGTTGGGGCAACTTAAGATACTTCAGTTTCTAATCCCAGAGTTATTAATATGTACACATAATTATTAATTTTTTTTAACTTTTAAACTTAAAATTTGTCTTTCCTGTTTCTTTTTTTTTCAAAACTGCATCAATGCATTTGCTGCCGTATCGATACAGAATCATCCATATTGATATATTGCTGTATTGATATTTTGAGCACAGCCCTATTTAAAGCCTTGTTCCATGTGCCCCCTTTTATACTTTGAGCACCTGCCCCTCCAGAGGTCTCTGCACGGCCCTGATTATTAGATTTATTGTTGTTTTATTGACATCTTTCCTGAAGTCATTTAAATATGGAAAATATTTATGATGCAAGTATAGCAGTGACACTCCAACTGTGAAGTACACTTAAAAAATAGATAGAACTCAGTGTCTAACACTGCATACACACACTATTAAATAACTGTATTCAATTCTGTAAAAATAGGGAAAAAAAACACTGCATTCTGTGTGTTATTTCCTACATAAAATTGTCATTTTAGGCCAATAAGGTACTTAGGTAAAGTTGGTTTTATATTCGATATTCGCACATTCGCGGACTTCCGCGTTCAATAACTCGTGAACTAAACGTTGTTGCTACAGAAAACACATATCACATATAACTACAGATAAAACACCAGAAGCTACAACATAATTTTCCTCAAAACGATCTTTCCTTCGCACTGGACAAAATACATTATCTCTATGCGCAGGCTGCTAAGAAGGGACCATCTGCAAAGTGCAAACCCGAAGGAAAGCTCGTTATGAGGAAGATTTAGATATTAAAACAATGTTATTTGTGTAGTAACAATATTCTGCTCACGAGATATTGAACGCGGAACCATGGAACCAACTTTACCCAAGTTGCAGACTTGATCATGTAGGACCTCAGTGCCACATACGTGGACAGCACCATGAACATAGTCAAGTAAAAAAAAAATATATTGCCAACCAGGGTAAAAATAGTTTCAGGTTTGATATTTGCTGCGTATTCACCTAGACTGCTTTAGTGTACTTTTGTGTAGGCTACTGTACATACAGTACGCAAATATGTTTTATGTAAAAGTTACAGTAATTCACCAAAGGGATTTCTTTCATGTTCCAAAGGTAGTGCTTTCCTATTGACCAGACTGACTTACTACAGGTGAAATTTTGACAATACCTCCTTTACTGTACGTACAATAAACAAATAAGTTTAAGAAAAAATTACTGTAATTCACCTAAAGTATTTTTTCATGTTCCAAAGGGTGTAGTGCTTTCCTAGTGAGCACACTGACTTACTACAGGTGAAATTTTGACAATACCTCCCTTACTGTAAGTATAGTACAAACATTATTATTTAAAAAATACTGTAATTTCTCCTTTTTTCATGTTCCAATGGTTATAGTATGTTCCTAGTGATCACTCAATTAACTTTGATAAATGTATTAGGTAAAAGTATGTATTAGAACTGCTGTTCCTTGTACAACACAATTCTTTCATTGATTAAAAAAATGCAGATATTTTAGGTTAATCATATTTTCAACGTTATAAATAAGCAACACCCTTATTGTAATGATTCAAGTTAAGTTTTTATTATGAAGTCCTGAAGAAGTGGATTCTGGAACACACTGCTGCTTCAATGTATATCTAATGAGTGATTATAATCAAGGTATTAATCAATAGTTTTCCTTCTATATATCAAATGAGTTGAATGACTTCTCTAGGCTTATGAGATTTTACTTTGTTATAGAAATTATCAGTGTGATTATCGAAAATGTTATTTCATGTATCCTTTAAATGTCTGTATTTGATATCTGAGGTGTAACGTAAGGGTCTGGCCCATGCCAGGAATGCAGTAACAGTGCTTGCTCATTTAGCCTGGCTTCCAGAGATGAAATGATGAAGATGACTTCTTTAACAGGTGTCACTACATCCATCTGCTTTTCTAGGCTACCCTGATAGCAATGGTCTCAGGAGTCATTGAAACCTATAGTTGAGAGACCATTTCTTAGTTAAAGTCTTTACTTTACAGTTAGATTTAAAGTATCCTCTCCTTGAGAGAAAGAACATGTTATCTTAATGTTTTGAGAAGACTCTCCTCCTCATCAAATCCAATCTTGAAGAAACTGTCTGTGTGTGTTAGTATTCTTGGTTACAGGTTAAGGAACAAGTGGAAATATAGCTGCAAGCAGTGATACGGGGCCAAGCCCCTGAAGCAGCAGCAAGAGCAGGAATAGTAAAAACAGCAGAAATTGAAGAAAAAAGAGCTGGTTTAGAAGTATAGGTTAAAATGACCTCAAAATGAACAGAAGTTCAGATGAGAATGAACATAGAATGAACAAGACATACATTAATCTAAAGCCCCTTTCACACAGAGATTCCGGAAAATACACGGATAAAGTGACCCGGGATTTGACCCGGGTTCGTTTGATTTTGGTTCATTCACACTGCCAGTGATGTTCCGGAATCAGAGAGTGCGTTCACACACAACCCGTAAAAATGCCGTAAAGACACGTGACATCGATGTGACTTGTAATCTCAGCAGCGTCTTAAGTTTGCTTATGAGCTGCGATCTCTCTCTTGAGAAACCACGCTTGTGCATTTTTTTCTCTGATTCGATCATAAAATTGCGCATTACGTACCGTTTCACAGCTGGCGAACGATCCCGCGCTTCAGCGTCATCACTACGACACGGCATTATTACGGCTTTTGTTCACACAGCGCGCGTTCCGGGACTGAACACGGCAATGTTACTAGGTCCCGACCCGGCATCGATCCCGGCATAAATCCCGGGTCGAGTTTGCGTTCACACAGAAGGCGCTCTGGCAATTTGCCGGCAATTTCCCGGGTTCAAAGCGCTGTGTGAAAGGGGCTCAAGAGGAAGAAAGATTAGTACAACGTTGAATAATAAAGGAATCGACATGACACAACATTACACACAATTTTTTTAAATCATGCCACGTGGGGCTCGAACCCATTATCTCTGGGTCAGATACCTGTCACTCATATCATTGCGCCACTGGGAACTTGTGTTTTTGGCAAGATGAAGAAGGTCCAATAGTTCAAGTGAGAAGCAATTCAAAATGAATAATTTTTGTATAAATTTGCTGCATGTTGTATTTATCGAGTTTGTTCACATATAGGCACCATGTCTGGAACAGAAGCAACTTTTCCACCACTTAAGGCCACAATACCTCTTGCGATCTGGGAATGTGCCACACAGCATTCAAACCCACAACCGGAATGGTTCATGGTTCATGCTAACCAATTAGCATGCTAAGCTAACTACCATAAGGCAACAAATACAGGTCAAATTTGGAGAAAAATATCGGGAACGGTAGCAAAAATCAAAAATCTGTTCAGTCACTTCTGTGTGGATCGGCCCAAAGATCAACTGAGCCAATTTACAGAAAAATTGAACAAAATTTGAATGAGGAGTAGCACAAAAAATTGAACACTGTACTTTTCAAAATGGCCACTATGGGCAGAGTCTTATTGTAAGATATTGATTGTGATTACCATAATGAGTGGAATCAGATGTACTAAGTTTCATTTTACATCTATTTACATTCACATATACATCAAAGGGTTCAAAAGCTATAACCCTTTTAATGTTGCATTTTTGAACTGGTGGCGCTACAGAGTTGGTCCTACAGACTCAAAAATTGGTCCAATTACTATTCATTACAATCACTACAAGTGTGGAAGGTCACGACGTGCCTAAATTCAGGGTCCGAATGTCAGAACAACTTAAACCAAGAGAGGATCAACAACAGCAACATTTTGAAGAGGTGAAATTGAAATATTACTCTAACCACGAGGAATTAATTACAACTTTTATGTATAATCCCAGTGGTATTCCATGAACAATTAGAAAGATAATAGAAATAAAACAGTGCACTGTACAGTATCTTGAATGCCTCCATGATCTTGCTGTTCATTATCTGTCAGATTTGCTGCACCAATGCGTACAGGTTCAGTCACTACTGTTAATAATAATGTAGCCCCTATTAATGTACTACAACCTTAAAAAAAATTAAAAAAAAAAATTTAAAGTATTATATTATTATGTAAAACAGTATTATTAGGTATTGTCAATTTCACCTGTAGTAAGTCAGTTTGGTCACTAGGAAAGCACTACAGCCTTTGGAACATGACAAAATACTTAGGGTGAATTACAGTAATTTTTTCATAAACTTATTTGATAATTGTACGTACAGTAAGGGAGTTATAGTCAAAATTTCACCTGTAGTAAGTCAGTCTGGTCATTAGGAAAGTACTACAACCTTTGGGAAATATATAAAAAAAACACTATAGGTGATTTACAGTTTATTTCATAAACATATTTCATAAACATGTGTAATAATATGCTCATTACATAAACATATTTGATAATTGTACAGTAAGGGAGGTATTGTCAAAATTTCACCGGTAGAAAGTCAGTCTGGTCACTAGGAAAGCACTACAGCCTTTGGAACATGACAAAATACTTTAGGTGAATTACAGTAATTTTTTCATAAACTTATTTGATAATTGTACGTACAGTAAGGGAGTTATAGTCAAAATTTCACCTGTAGTAAGTCAGTCTGGTCATTAGGAAAGTACTACAACCTTTGGGATATATATAAAAAAAACACTATAGGTGATTTACAGTTTATTTCATAAACATATGTAATAAACATATGTAATAATATGCTCATTACATAAACATATTTGATAATTGTACAGTAAAGGAGGTATTGTCAAAATTTCACCTGTAGAAAGTCAGTTTGGTCACTAGGAAAGCACTACAGCCTTTGGAACATGACAAAATACTTAGGGTGAATTACAGTAATTTTTTCATAAACTTATTTGATAATTGTACGTACAGTAAGGGAGTTATAGTCAAAATTTCACCTGTAGTAAGTCAGTCTGGTCATTAGGAAAGTACTACAACCTTTGGGATATATATAAAAAAACACTATAGGTGATTTACAGTTTATTTCATAAACATATGTAATAAACATATGTAATAATATGCTCAGTACATAAACATGTTTGATAATTGTACAGTAAGGGAGGTATTGTCAATTTCACCTGTAGAAAGTCAGTCTGGTCACTAGGAAAGCACTACACCCTTTGGAACACGAAAAAATACTTAGGGTGAATTACAGTCATTTTTTTGAAAAACATATTTGTCAACTGTACGTACAGTAAGGGACTTTTTGTCAAAATTTCACCTGTAGTAAGTCAGTCTGGTCCGTAGGAAAGCACTACAGCCTTTGGAACACGAAAAAATACTTAGGGTGAATTACAGTAATAAAAAAAAAAAACATATTTGTCAACTGTACGTACAGTAAAGGAGTTTTAGTCAAAATGTCACCTGTAGTAAGTCAGTGTGGTCACTAGGAACATGCTACAACCTTCGGATAGTAAAAAATTCCTTTGGTGAATTAATGTAATTTTATTCTAAAAACATTTATGTACATTATGTACAGTGAGGCAAGTTTCCTAAATACAATCATTATAATGCACTTTTTATTGTTGCTAAAGTACAATCAATAGCATTAGAACACATAACGTGAGAGAGATTTGCTGGTACATCTGTACTTTGCAAAAATGTAGTTGTCTGTTTGCACACAATGGAAAAAAAATAGAACTTTTTAGACGGTCCCTATCTTCTTTACCAGACACATTGAATGTTCAACTGAATTTGTATGCCATTAAAACAATATTTGCCCATTTTGATCGATTGTGGAGAGTGTTGTAGTTCACCATCTTTGTCCTAAAGATCATGTAGCCTAGCTGCTTTTATTTTGCAAAAATGTGCTTTATTGCGCTTGTTATTGAGACAGTTTTTAAGCAAAAAAGTGCAAATGTGCGAATATAAAACCAACTTTACCTAAGTCAATAAAGTCAGTAAAGGGGTGGCCGTGGCCTACTGGTTAGGGCTTCGGGCTTCGGGCTTGTAACCGAAGGGTAGCCGGTTCGATCACTGACCAGTAGGAAAAATGTGGGCGGGGGAAGCGGTAGAGCACTGCTCTCCCATGCCCACATCCACGGCTGAAGTGGTCTATCTAAAAAATGAATTGAAAATGTGTTGCTTGTATGTGAAAATGTTAACTTTTAAAATTTCAAAATATATTTCAAATGAAACAATTTACAAAAGTTAAAACATATATGAACATATATGTAAACATATATGAAATATATGTACATATATTTAACTAAAATATATTTATTGGGCCAATTTCAAATATTTGCATATATTCCAAAAATATATTTTGAAAATATATTTCAAATATATTTCTTTTGTGTATGGGTAGAAGACTCCAGTAGCACCTCAATGCAGTACACGAGATCCGGGGGGCGGAGTTGGATCCATATATAAGGGCTGGAGATTGGTAGGTTTAGGGGTGGGTTTAGGGATCAGGGGGTGGAGATGGGTAGGTTTAGGGGTGGGTTTAGGGATCAGGGGGTGGAGATGGGTAGGTTTAGGGATCAGGGGGTGGAGATGGGTAGGTTTAGGTATATGTAAGGTGGGAGGAGTTGGATCTGGATCCGACTCCTCCCCGTGGATTTCATCTCGAAGACTTGCCTAAAGATTCTTCTGATTTCTAAAAGAATTGCTGTTTTAAAGTCTGTCATCATTATTCAGTTCAGACCCGTAATGAAGAAATTGCTTACTGAACCATCGTTCTACAAACAGAATGCACAAAAAGTGGTAAAAATAAAAAATCCATGTTTTGAAAAAGGTAAAAAAAAAAAAAATATATATATATATATATATATATATATATATATATATATATATACAAGCAATAGAATAGAGTTTTACATCATCAGTCTGTGACGAGGTGAACTGCATTTACATGCGGGATTTAAATGGTGGCTAGCAAACAGAAGCAATCTCTAGCGTTCATTTTGATCGTGGCATTTCTTAAAAAAAGAAAACTGGAAAAAATGAGGACGTGTGTGTGGAGCAAGTGATGTTTTGGTGTTGTCTCACTAAGTGCATCATTAGGTTCAGCGCTTCTATTGGTTTTTGATTTAACTATTGTCGTAGGAGAAATCACACTTCAAGACTGTGCATCAAAACTTCATTAGCACAATTTCATCAGATGTAAAATTTTATCACAATGGTCATTAATCAGCTGTCAGTGAACATGTCTAACTTGTGAAAAGACTTCAGATTTTTGTCTATAGGATCAGAGGAATCTTTTAGGGTTCACAAAATTTGTCTCAGACGGCCAAATCATGCCTAAAATCCTCTGAACCTGCCTTTAAACTATACAGTACTGAACTGTTTTACAACACTGTCTACAATTAATTGTAGTAAATGTAGTAGCAATAATATTTCGTTATTCTTTCCAGCAAAGAACATTTGTGGTTTCAAGTGTTGACTGAAAGTTTTTACACAGTCAAGAAGTTCAGGTCAGTTCTTTTATTTATAAAGCACATTGAAAACAGCCATAAGACTGACCAAAGTGCTGCACAAGCTCAAATAACTATAAGGATCGAAAAGAGAACAACTAAGAAACTACATACACAGATTTGAAAACAGAAAACAAGGAAGTCAAATAAACAAAATCAAAAATTAAAACATACAGAGGAGAGACATTAACAAGTTTTAAAAGATAAGTTGTACTGACACGCTGTTCCACAATCTAAGCCCCACCACCGAAAAGGCTCTGTCTCCTCTGCGTTTGAGCCTAGAGCAAGGGACAGCGAGTAGATTTAGATTACCAGATCTTAGGTCTCGGGACGGGCTATAGGAGTGTAGTTGTTCAGACAGATAACTTGGAGATAATGCAAACATTTGTACACAAATAGGAGAATTTTATAGTCAATCCTAAATTGGACTGCATGGACAATGGAGAGCTCGCAAAATGGCCGTGGCATGATCGAATTTCCGTCTTTTCTTAAGAATTTTTTTAAGAAATTTGGCCGCAGCATTTTGAACCTATTGAAGACAAATGATCTGGGACTTTGTAAAGCCACAGTACAGAGAATTATAATAATCCAAGCGTGATGTAATAAAAGCATGAATAGATGTCTCAAGGGATTTTTCGGGCACGAAATGTTTAATTTTAGCAAGAAGTTGGAGTTGAAAAAAGCTTTAGAGCGAACGGTTAGATTTTGAAGCCCTAAAAAGGTTATTCCATCCATCATAAAAGTAATCCATATGGCTCCAGGTGGTTAATAAAGGCCTTCTGAAGCAAAGCGATACGTTTTTGTAAGACAAAATATCCATATTTATAACTTTCTAAACTACATACACTGCACTGGTCTGCGTTTGCGTGGCTGTTTCTCAATTCGTAAAGAACCAAAAGAACAGACTTGCGTTCTCGTGGAAACCGGTCTTTGTAGGTTTAGGTTATCTTGAAAGTATGAACTCAGAAGGACACAGAATGCAACTTTACGAGAAATGAGATGTGCTGTAATTGATTACAACATTACGTATTAGACAAATCTCTTTACGTCATCGTTTATATTATTTTATATCATTCTCTTTTACTGCATATAGGCTATTTGTGTAAATGTGTAGCCTATATTAAGGCCTAATGTTATAGGCTACGTTTGAATATGCCAATATAAAGTACCGCAGGCCTTCTCCAGGACTTTATCATTTTATTACAGTTATGTGTGGGGCTCCTAATAACATTCCCTGTAATGTTATTGTTTAGAGAGAGAGTACCCCCAATATGTCTTTATGTTATTTTTAGTGGTAACTTGGATAGTTCCTTTTTGTGTTCTAAATTCATGATGGGGTAAATGCAGGAAATGTGTTTAAATCAATGTTGGTGCAAATGCATAAAACACTGCTTAATTTATAGTGAGTAGTGCTCAAGCAGGAATGTTGTTTTAGCGATCATCCAGAGCGTCCACGAAAGACAGGCAGTAGAAACCGAAGTGGAGTTGAAAGAGAAGAACCGTGTTTTGTAGTGTTGTGAACCCACGCAGAGTTTTTGTCTACTGCGAATAAATGCCCTGGTAATGTAAGCAGTGGTCAGCTATGGTCAGACACTTGCATATATATATGTATACCATAGCTATATAAAGCCATAATACCAACTTCGATGGCAGTCCGGAGGGTTACACCAACAATATTAGATTGGATCACCCTGATTTAAATACCAACTTTTACAGATAACCAAATCCGGATTACCAGTGCTCGAAATATTAGGCTACTACATATCACAATGTAGACTACAAACTAAATAAAGAACAACACGTAAACTAAAAAAAAATCATTGATTTTATTAGGCCTACATTTTTGTATTTTACCATCATCATCATTGAAATATATTTTTTTAAAGGGACAGTTCACCCAAAAATGAAAATTCTGTCATCATTTACTCACCCTCAAGTTGTTTCAAACCTGTATGAATTTCTTTTTTCTGCTGAGCACAAAAGAAGATATTTTGAAAAATGTCGGTAAACAAACAGTTGATGGACCCCATTGACTTCCATAGTAGGGAAAAAAAAAAATACTATGGAAGTCAATGGGGTCCATCAACTGTTTGGTTACAGACATTTTTCAAAATATCTTATTTTGTGTTCAGCAGAAAAAAGAAATTCATACAGGTTTGAAACAACTTGAGGGTGAGTAAATGATGACAAAACTTTCATTTTTGGGTGAACTATCCCTTTAAGTAAAAGTAGTAATAGAGAGAGGATGAGATTATAGTGATTCTCAAAACTTATTTATTATTAGTATACAATTTGCTTTGTGTTAAACCAGCATGCTCGACGTGTATGATTAAATAGGCTACATTAAAATAGCATTGCAGAAAGTGTGTTTTCATGTTCAGTCACTAGGAGGCGCTGCAGGATCTTCTTCTGCTCTAGAAGATCAGCGCACAATCTCTGAAGACAAACAATGAGACACTCTGATCCTGCTTTGTTAAAACTAGTATTTTAGTCTGTGAAGCAAGGACGAAAACTATAGAAACCTGTTTGAAAGATTTTGAACTGTTCTGTTACAGTATTGGGATGTTTTTCACTGTTTTGATTGGCTGATCACTGATGTATCAGATATTCTCACATTAGGACACTAGGGGGCGATGATGATGATGATGATGATGCCTTTTAACAAGCCTCAGAGGATTTTTCAACAGAAAATTTGTGAAATAAATTGATTATTTTTGTAGCCTATTCACCTATATCCACCCTAGAAGATGATCTGAGAGCACAGTATGTAAAGCATATACATAAACTCCAAAGTTTATCAATTTGATCAAAACACATTTATTACATATATTGGCTACCCTGCTGACAAATCCAGTCTAAGGTGTTTTTTTAGTCCTTTTAGTTCTGCTGGTCTGGTTTATGGTTTTGGAAGCTGGGAGATCAGTTTATATCAGCTCCAAATAAGACCAACATTTACAGGCTGTTTTCTACGGAAATAGACACTGTCAAAATGCTCTACAGGGCGTTGCTTCTGAGAGAAATGAGAAGTAAAAAAAAAAAAAGAGAACATTCAGTAGGCTATTGCAGAAAATACTGCACTGGTATTGCCATGTAAATGCCATAGTAGACTATATATCACTGATATCTGATTCCATCACTGTACGCTAAGTCATTTTCAAATTACTTTAAAAAATATTTATAATGAGGTTGTTTCTGCTGGAAATGATAGTCAAACATTTCTGTAGGAAGTTGAGACATTGACCCTTAAAGTGTCAAATGTTTATTCAGTGTGAAATGACACAGTTCAGAAAATAAATAGATGAAACAGCGCTTCACATGATCACACCAGCAAATGTGTGAACTTTAGTGCTTCATAAACATGCTGACCATATTTTATATGCTACAGATATTGTTCCTAAAATAAAACTTGTACAACTTCAGGACGTTGCATTGAGCAACAAGGCCAAATAAAAAAATTCTTACGGTTGCAAGAACCAATTTATTGTGCTTTAGAAGATTATTTATTTATAATGACAATAGTAACTATCATGAAACTGCTCCAAGACACAGAGGGTTGAGGATCCATATGTAGTATTTATTGAAAGGGTAACCCACAATCAAAGATCAAAAATCAAACCAAAAGCAGGCAAAGGTCAAAACACAGGGTAAACAGTCCAACAGTCATGGGGCACAGGAACACAGGCAAGAGCAGAAGACCATGACCATGCAGCACACTTCTAAATGCAGTGTAGACACATACAAGAGTTTGCAATGAATGGCTGAGTGAACAGGGTTTATATATGCTGGGCAAAACAAGGTAATGAGAAATAGACGATCATGGATGATGAGACCAGGCAATGAGTTATGGGTAATGTTGTCTTTGATGGAAAGACAGTAGTCTGGGATAGAGTGCCCTCTGGTGGCTATCAAGGGCACTCCAGCTGGTGATCATGACAGTATATTTCGGTGGAAACTATGGTTACCATGTTAAGGGGTTTATTACACTGATTTCATCGACTGTGAATAGTGACTTATGAACTGTATCTATTCTCCCTGAGGAGTTTCTTTATAAACCTCAGATTATCTACTAATATTTTTCAGATCATAGAGTAATTTTTATCTCAGGCTGTTGGAGATGATGTTGCTTAAACTTATTTTGCTCTCGTTGAGTTTGTGTTGTCTGTCTGGTGAGTTATAGCCTAAACACATTTTTATGTCTTTACCTTTAGTGATAAATGTACTGCTGTTGGAATGGAATTACAAGAAATGAAAAGACGGCTCATCTATTTGTTTTTTTCATTAAGTTTAACTAATTTTACAAATGGCTTTGATATTTTATCAAGTGGTACTCACTGCAGAGTCAAATGACATCCAGCTCCACCTCTCTGGATGTCTTAAGGGGATAGTGGGTAGGGTTAGGGCAGTGGTTCCCAAACTTTTTGAAAGCATGGCACCCCTTTGTAGTGTTTTTTTTTTTCACGGCACCCTAACCCAATTAAACTAAACGAACATATGTACATACATATATACAATTATATCCAGATGAGCAAACAACCAATGAAGCATAAACAGCAGCATGAATTTATTATGAATGCATTACAACAGACATAATATGAGGCGAAACAACCCCTTCAGATGAATCATCAGTCCATTAATAACTGGACACACGTCAACAGACCGATTTTAACCAATAAGGCTACTGTATGTGAGAATCATTGGAATAAAACAGATTTAAAGATACTTAACTCTTTAAATAATAATAAACAACTCCAAATATTTTTGCATATGTTGGTGTTTTGATATGATTTTAAAATATGCTGTAAACAGGGTTAGCCTATTATAGTTTTGCATTTTTTCATTAGTTTTTATTTTTATTTCGTTTTGACTTTTTTTTTTCAAATTCAGTTTAGTTTTAATTCGTTTTTAAAGTGGGTTTGCTAGTTTAGTTTATTTTTAATTTTTTGAAAATGCTTAGTTTTCGTTTAGTTTTTATTAGTTTTAGTCTTTTTTTGTTGTTGTAATTTGGGTTATTTGTCAGGGGCAAGATTCAAAAAGACATAATGACATAACATTATTTAATATTTGAATCACAGCTTATATAGTGTTTTGACATCGACAACCACAACCAAAAAGTGAATTTTTCCTCAAACTTGCGACTAGTTAACTTTCTAAAGAAGGCGCAATCGCTTCTCGGGTCGACAATAACACACTGACAAATTTATATTCAGAATTTAAAATATTTGTATACCACTTTTTAATGTGTGATTGTGTAAAGGTGTTCACGAGATAGAGAGACCAACCTTTCGCGAACTTGCTTTCAACGTCGAACGAACACTCGTTCTCATGGAGACGCGGTGTGCACGGAGGGGAGGAGCTGTGTGTGTGTGTGTGTGTGTGTGTGTGTGTGCGCGCGTGCGCATGTGAGAGACGTTTTTTCCCTCCTAGTTTTCGTTTTTTCGTTCGTTTTCGTTAAAGGTCCCATGACATGAAATTTTCACTTTCTGAGGTTTTTTAACATTAATATGAGTTCCCCTAGCCTGTATATGGTCCCCAAGTTTCTAGAAATTTCAATCGGTGTAAATCGAGCTTTTGCTATCTTTCTCTGCCTTTGAGAAAATGGAGGCTCAAACGCGCTGATCTTGAATCTCCTCCTTATGACGTCATAAGGAGGAAATGTTACCTCCCCTGTCTCTGCTTTGCCCGCCCAGAGAATATATTTTCCGCCCATGAGAAAATGAGCTAGGAAGTAGGAACGCGCGCGCGCGCGATTTTAGTTTGTCCACGAGAGATATCATGGCTTTTGAGCGAGCGAAGCATAACAATTGTTCAATAATAGGATGTACAAATGAACACCGAAGGGTTAATACAGAGCTGGGCTTGCTGAACGTCTGAAACTAAAGTCTGGATCAGTACCAACTCTCTTTGGCTCAGCTACACACCTCGGACAAGTAAGTCAACTAATGATATATAAGTGTGTTGCTTTACTGTTTATGGTTACCTAGATTGTTACACGTAGAATCTGGCTGTAACATTAGCTATGCAGTTTATGTGTGTGAATACACACACTGTAACGCGAGTGTTGTACACGTCTTTGCTATTTGGATAACCGTTTTCCTGTTGGTTATATGGCGCGCGCGATATCCGCATTTCAAGATCGCAGAGCTTGATGTAATTGTAATAAGATAAATACAGACGTTACAGATCTCTCATGAAAAGGCAACAGTAGGTTAGCGTTAGCTACATGATAATAACTGTAAACCATCCGAATAAAGTACCGTATCCAGACATAATATTTTAAACTAACCATTCGGAAACGTCCTGCTGGAGCCGCTGAGTTGCAACTTCTTCATTCGTTGCTTCTCCATCTGGATCAGATTCTGGGTCAAACTGAAATGCTTGAAAGACTGCGTGTCTTCGTGACATTGCTATATCCAATGTAAACATGCACGCCACGGTACCGTTGCGCAAGATGGTCAAGGCCACACCCACCCTCCACCTTGCGCCGCCTTTCTCCTCCTCATTATCATTTAAGGCTACAGACACCGAAATGGCCTGTCTGAAGGAAGCTCATTCTGGGACTGGCTTGTAGTGGCTATAATTCTGCACCGAGGCTGAATTTTTGGAAAGAGATTTCAGATACAGTACTAGGGACCACTAAGGCCTATATTAAAGCCTACAAAAAGTAGCATGTCATGGGACCTTTAACGATTATAACCTTGGCTGTAAAAGGTTATTATATGGTACGATAGTTATTTTAGGCTGTTTAAATTGGAAAATAAAGCTGAGATTCTGCGGCACCCCTAGCCAGTTGTCACGGCACCCCAGGGTGCCGCGGCACCCACTTTGGGAACC
Organism: Leuciscus idus; assembly: GCA_021554675.1. Classification (NCBI taxonomy): domain Eukaryota; kingdom Metazoa; phylum Chordata; class Actinopteri; order Cypriniformes; family Leuciscidae; genus Leuciscus; species Leuciscus idus. The sequence continues at coordinate 19,905,605 of CM038625.1, read as the reverse complement.
ACTGGGTTAGGGTATAGTTGGATATTCTAGCTCCACCCATTAGGCCCAAATTACATTCGCTCCTCCTCACTGGATGACTATGAGGAGGAGCTAGACATAAGCTCCACTCATTTGTTCTGCAATGAGCAGTCTCTCTAATTTATTCGTACATGTGGACAGCAATAAAATTGCTGAATTAAAATAAAATTCTAGACAAACTGGCCCCCATGATGAATGACATGTATTTTTAATCATTTGATTCACTCAGGCTCCCTCAAACAGGTAATCGGCCTCTATTTCTTTCATCTTAAAGAAAAATACAGATCCCCTGCATTTCACTTCTTACTGCCTGATCAATATTCTTAAAAGTATAGTTCACCTAAAAAAAAAAAAATTCTGTCATTAAGTCATCACCCTCATGTCGTTCCAAATCCGTAAGACTTTCGTTCATCTTTGGAACTCAAATGAAGATCTTTTTGAAGAAATCTGTGAGCTGTCTGTCCCTCCGATGACAGTCCACGCAACTACCACTTTGACACTTCAAAAAGTTAATAAAGAGATTGTAAATCGAATCAGAATTAAGTGGTTTAATCCAAATTTTCTGAAGAGACACAATCACTTTATGATGATACGTTTGATCTTCCATAAGAACCAATGAGGTTCATTCTCGAGTTACGCAGCACGTTTGAGCTTCAGCAAGAACCAATGAGGTTCATTCTCATGTTACGCAGCACGTTTGAGCTTCAGCAAGAACCAATGAGGTTCATTCTCGTTTTACGCAGCACGTTTGACCTTTCGCAAGAACCAATGAGGTTCATTCTCGAGTTACGCAGCACGTTTGAGCTTCAGCAAGAACCAATGAGGTTCATTCTCATGTTACGCAGCACGTTTGAGCTTCAGCAAGAACCAATGAGGTTCATTCTCGTGTTACGCAGCACGTTTGAGCTTCAGCAAGAACCAATGAGGTTCATTCTCGTTTTACGCAGCACGTTTGACCTTTCGCAAGAACCAATGAGGTTCATTCTCGTGTTACGCAGCACGTTTGACCTTTCGCAAGAACCAATGAGGTTCATTCTCGTGTTACGCAGCACGTTTGACCTTTCGCAAGAACCAATGAGGTTCATTCTCGTGTTACGCAGCACGTTTGAGCTTCTGCAAGAACCAATGAGGTTCATTCTCGTGTTACGCAGCACATTTGAGCTTCTGCAAGAACCAATGAGGTTCATTCTCGTGTTACGCAGCACGTTTGAGCTTCTGCAAGAACCAATGAGGTTCATTCTCGTGTTACGCAACACGTTTGAGCTTCCGCTAGGGCTGGGCGATAAAATGGTATCGGTATTTATCGACGGTACACCATTGTCGGTAACGATATAAAAAATGTACGATATAGCGCTCAATATTTTCATTCAAATGCACGCGCGACCACCATAACGTCGCCCGACATCAAATGGCAAGCGGAATGAAAGCGGAACGAAACTGCGTTATTATTTTGTGCTCCACGGACCGTTTATCAGTTTGGACCATCAATGTCAGTGCAGCGCGAGCCGATCTTGATCAAGCGACACTGTTACTACACAGCGCTAAGAGATCCAGTAAAGAAAGCAGAATTCGCCACTGAAGTAATAACATCAGCGTGAGATCGAGTGAGAAACATTCAAATTTCTCCGTTATTAACGGATCAAACTGCGCTGACGTGGAAACCAGGAGAAACATTGTGTCATGAATTAACTAGTTATATTTAAGTCCATAGATCAGCAACATTCATTGTATATGGATTTAATGTACTGTAGTAACACTCAGAGTAACCATGTTTGGCAGGAATAGTAAAATGCTTTCAAGTACATCACACATCTTTTTCCAGCACTTCAAAACTCAAATATTACCATATTTAAATGTTATTTTTAATGTGATGACCAAAACACATTTGTTCATCCTTCAAATATATTACCCCCATTTATAAAAGTAAACGTTTCAAGATGTAGGGAAAACTCAGACTTATTTAAAAATAACTTTTCTTTTTAATAATATTCCAGAAGAACAGTGGGAAATGATTATACGCCGTGTGCACTCCTCATCCTTCTGTGCCAGACATGACCTGATGCAGTGTAAAATCCTTCATCAAACCCACTGGACCAAAGATAGACTTTCTAAAATATATTCAGATGTGGATCCCATGTGTGACCACTGTCACCAGGCCCATGTAACTACTGCACATATTTTTTGGTCCTGTGTATCTCTACACAAATATCGGTCTCAGTTCTTTAGAACATTATCTGAAGTTCTTGAAATTCATGGTAAACCCTTGGCTGTCACAGCTTTGCTCTCACTCTCTTTTGCTTGATATGCTTTTGTAGCTTACATCTAATTTTACTGGAAACTGGAAAATCGCCTACACCCCTACTCATTCTTTATGGATTAAAGATATTTTTCCTTTTTTTAAACTATATATATATATATATATTTTTAAATCAGACACACAATGAAGGAATCTTCTGATAATTTCTATACAATTTGGGGTCCTTTCCTAGATAATGTGAAATGCTCGTAAACACCTGAGTATCTCCTCTGGCAGTAAAGAATATATATGAGAGATTAACCCGGTTCTGGTTTTGTAGATTATTGGCGCATTAATAAAGTGTTTTCCTGCACGGACGCAGAGGCAGTGAGGTTATTTAAAGCAACATCTAAAAAAAATTGGTTCATGACAGTGTGTGTGTGTGTGTGTGGTTGTTGCTTTTTGGTTTATGGTTGCTGTTCTTGTGTATACAGCATGTACTTCGGCTATTATTTTATTTTCTCCTTTCCTTTATTTTTAGCTTATGTGGAATGCTGTTTGAACGTAATTTGCATTATAAGACAGATCCATTATTGTAATTTGTAATTTTTATTATTATTTACTTAGAATTAACCTTGTTCTGTCTCTATTGCATTGTCCTTTTTATTAACAAGAGAGATGGAATCCATATACATATTAAGGATTATAAGTATTTTCAACATTAAATGTACAGAGAAATGCAGACACAGGATGCTCAGGTCAAAGGCCATATATACTGTACTTACCCAAAAAGTGCTTAACACAGTAGAACTAACAGTCATATGATTAGCTTAGATCATTACAAACCAATCACCAGAACAAATCACAGTGAAGAAGACTTCAGTGACATTATTATTTTTTTCTCCACTGTATGATTTAAACAACTTCTACAAAGAGCAACTTGGGAGTGGTGTCAGGTATATTCTGCACAGCTGAAATAGATTCTCAAAAGACAACAGCAGAACATCTATGTCTGATTGAGGTAGTGTTAGGAGCTTCTTGAAGGGACGCTGTCACCTTACTTCAGGGAAGTATTGTATTGTAAGTATTCAGGGAATTACCTCGAGATACTGTAGTTATTATTTTTAACGATTAGAAGTTGTTTAAATTGTCCGTGATGAAGAAGTCAAATTTAGTAGGTTGTATTCATATTTAATATATGGATACCACATACCACATGTGTGGTGTTGAAAATATTTGATGGCTTCCACAGTCACTCTTGTTGCTTATTAGTTCTGTTTATTCTTGTCACTGTTATTTAAGCTGCTCTGTTCTAAAATTTCACAATAAAAGTCCTACAAACATAAAATACACAGAGACTCACCATTATACGAAAGCACAAGACCATCATTCAGTGCAAGAAACACTGACATATTTGCACATTTGTTTCCTTGTGATGCTGAAGTCCAATTCATTATATACATTTCTGTAATTTATTAATTTTGAGCTCCTGCAGGTTTTGCATCAATAACATTTTGTGTTTTTCTCCTTTGACCTTTTAGTGTTTGTGTTGTCTTTCAAAAATCTGTTTCACCACAGATCAATGATCAAACCGTCTATGATTTTTTTTCTTTGCAAATTTTATACTGACGATTGTGCGCTTGTGTTTTACACTATTACGGTTTCAAATGAAATTGAAACCGTACTAAAAACCGGCATTTTTAGTAAATCCTGCTTTTTATTTCAGACTGATAGTGATATCCACATCTCATCAAAACTAAATTTCATCTCTTCATTGAAACATGAGAAACTGATGTAAACATGAAATGTGGCACCATATGCTTTTGTGTTTTAGTGAATTGATGTGACCTTGGTGTCATCAGAAACTGAAATAATCAAATATTTTTAACTCAATATAAATCATTATAAAGTCTCTTTGACTCATTTACTAAATTCATAGATCAAATAATCAATATATAAATATGTGTGTCTCATATAAGTGTTGAATCAAGCAAGTTAAAAAAAAAATAATAAAAAAAAAAAAAAAATTATGTGTGTGTGATGTTCTGTAATACAGTTCCTAAACTGCAATAGTACTATTCTAATCCACTAGGGACTGTGATAGTGTCAACGTGAAAAAGTTTTACAAGAAAAGATGAAATGAAGAAATGTGAAATGGGTTAATGCTGTTCAACCGGGTCGGGTGTCTTCTACCTTTACACATCTAATTTGTGATTAACACATTACAAAGTGCCGACTGATTTGTTTGTTTGTTACGACGTTTAATTAGACTAGTAAAGAATTGTGGGTGTGTTTTTTAGCCTACACTGGTTTTAACTTCACAAACTGACACTTACACACCCACTCATGCATCTAATTAACCACGACTCTCCAACTCCTGTTAACATAAGACAGTTAAACAAGTTTTCTTTTTATGAGATCTGTAATTGGTTTTAATGCCACACTTGCATTGTTTAGTTCTGACAAAGAGTGTGTTATTATTTAAAACATTTAGAGAGCTTAACTGAAAATGGTTAACATAATACTTTTATTCTGCATATGGCATCTTGTCAGTAAGTACAAATCTTCTATATCTATTGACAAATTTAATCTGATAAAGCTAATGTCAGTTTTTGTTTTAATTTTAGATAAAGATGCTATCTTTGATATTACTGTGAGAAGTAGTTTGAATTCCGGTTTTTGATCACTGTTTTGGTGCTGATTGACAGACAGATTTAGTTCCCTTCCTGGTTAAACACTTTATATCCATCATTAAATTATTCATACTTAAAATGTCCTAATATATAAGACAATTGAAAGCTAAGTATCTTGATATATCTTGATTTTTAGTTGTTTTAGCTTATTTAAATAAGTTATTTTTAATGCTATTAAGTTCACCAAAACAAATGCTGTAGTATACTTTTATTTCTTACTATATTACATTGAGGTCCCATTTCCAGTGTTTGATTCACTATTGAATCAAATAAGCAGACAGCTGTAAAAAAAAAAAAAAAAAAAAAAATTAATAAACAAACAGAAAGTTAAATAATTGTTTAATTGACTACAGAAAATTACTTCATCTGTGTCTGATGAACTGTTCCTCTTGGTTCTCCAGGAGTGTTTGGTGACAGAGATGCAGTGAAGTCAGTGTCAGTGATGGAGGGAGATTCTGTCACTCTAAACCCTGATCTTACAGACATACAGAGAGATGAAGACATCCTGTGGAGGTTTGAAAACATTCGCATCGCTAGAGTGATCATGAACATTACTAAATATGATAATAATGAGAGATTCAGAGACAGACTGAAACTGGATCAGACTGGATCTCTGACCATCAGTGACATCAGAACCACAGACTCTGGACTTTATCAACTAAGAACCATTATTGGGAATAAGGACTTTATCAAGAGATTCAAAGTTACTGTTGATGGTGAGTATAATTACATGTGTTTTCTTCCATCATCGTCATATTCAAAATGTACATATACTCCACAATTCATAACCCACAATGATATTTGAAGATTATTTATTAGAAATCTTGAAGATGCAGATTTTTAAAACCTTATTCTAACATTTACAGTATATTTATCAAACAAAATAATCAAAATCACCAAACATTATCCCTCCAGTCAATGGAAAACATCCAGGTCCACATTATATTACCTCCCACACAAGGGGCAAAAGGAACACATATTATAGAACTGAAATAGTTTATTATTAAATAAACTTCTTCCAAGTGTCATGAGCATCAGTGTATGTCTGATCCATTATGCTCTTACAGGAGGATACTCAGATATATTACAGCAATATGCAACATTTCACAATGAATAAAATAACTGTGATTAGCCAAACTCTGACATGTGTTTTTTACACAGAGATTGGTAAGTCTATTAGTAAAATCTGTTGACTTTTAGCAATCTTTGTTTCATTATAGGTATGCCAACAGTGACAGTTCAAAAATGGGGAAAAAAACACTTCTTGTATTTGTTTGCGTGCCTGTAACTCAATAATTATTAAAAAATACCTTAATATCCTTTTAGATTTTTAACAAACTAACAATTTTGGTATCTTAATTTTAAAGGTTCATCCCAGAAATATGGAGATCTAAATGTGGATCCATGAATAAATTGGTCAATTGTTCACATTTTTATTGGTCAGAAATCAATTGTGGGTCTCTTTGCATATACAGTTAATCATGTTTTACATCTAGGCCCTATTACATTTAATAGTTTGGCGTTCATCACTATATACGTGTGTCTCTTGAGAAAACAATATTAACAAAATCAAAAAAAATTGAACTAGGAAAGTTTCTGAAATATGGTTGATTTGACACGGAATGACCCAGAACAATGTTTTAAGTCTTCTTTAATGCACCTTAATAATGGCACAATGTTTAGATGATATACATCAGTCAGGAAGGGTGTAATATGAATATAAGATCCTTTAGGAGAGAGAATAGATGGTGCTCAAGAACCTTGGCAAACAAGAGCCACTGTATTCAGATTTTGTATATTTTGTTTATTTTTTCCACAATGAGTGGATTCTATTTTAAATCTGAATTCATTGTTATGAGAGAAAACCAGGGCTGTGAGTATAAGCACTGATCTCTGTGTGTGATGAGACTGACTAACACTGACATTAAAGCAGACTTCTCACTGTTGATTTATTCTCATCTCTGTGCTTCTCTAATATCTTCCAGCTAAGCCGACCACTCCACAAAGTCCTTCATCGACTGAAAGTGAGAATGCAGAGGGTTATGAAGCTGATATTCACATCAACAGCACAATTATGAGTGTGATATTGCTTTTACACAACAGTTCAATAAACAAGTTAATACTGAGTTGTGCATTGTTACATAATACGGCCAATTGTTTTCTGCTTTTTTCTTTGCTGAAATATAGGCAATAACAACACAGGTAAGCTCTTTACACTTTCTGACAAACACATTTAAGCCATAAACATGTTAAAGGAGACTCGTGCTGGTCAGACTAGTATCAGAGAGTCAGTGAACAGACTGTGTGCGTCTGAGACTGAGACTAAGACAGACTGACAGACTCTCTTTATCCTTCCAGAATCTGAGCAGCAAACTCCCTCTCCTCCTCCAGTCTCAGTCTCTCTGATAGTGCCGATCTCTTCTGCTGTTGCTGGATCTCTGATGATTGTTGCTGCTGTTGGGATCTTCTGGATCTTCTGGATCTGTAAGAAACACAGAAAAACAGACCGACAGGGCAAGTGTTTCACACTGCTGTTACATCTGAAGAAATAGTTACAGTTTTGCTGTTTTAACACGCCTGTCATTATTATTCTAACAGTTCAGACCCATAATGAAGAGATCACTTACACTGATCCAATGTTCTACAAAAGAAATGCACAAAAAGCGGTAAGACAATTCATGTTACAGTTTACACTGCACAATTTGAGCAGTCATTGTATAACTGAGGAGTTTATACAAAATTATTATATAAAGCATATTTTTCATATTTCTATGTGGTTGCAAATTCATATCAATAAAACGGGGAACTGGGAAATTAAAAGAAAACGTGATGAGTCTGTTCTAAACCCAGTGATCTGCTTTACTGTCTACACAGACAGCTCCCTTATAAGGCAACATCCTAAAAGAAATGGACTCTCAACAGAAATGCCTTTTGAAAAATGATATTAATATCAATATCATGACATTATCTACAATCTTAGAGCATTCTGGTAGATCCCTTTTATTTAAAAATATTCTAGCTGATCCCCCCAGACCCAGAGTGAGTTTTTTTTTAAGGTGACCGTTATTTTAGAACGTTTCCCCTTATTACCTGTTTCCATGGCGACGCTTCATGGTTGTTGTGAGTGACACACCGCAGTCACAACAGTTCTGTATGACAGATGTATTGCTTTTATTAAATTTTTTTCTTTTTTATTCAAAATATTCAGAAACGTGCTAACCATGTCATCAACTATCTGATATTCCGATTCTCAAATATGTGTAGGGCCGAAGTCAGTGTGTTTTGTCGTTTAAAATAATTTAATAATGATCTTGATCTACAACACAACACGGGCGCCGCTATCTTATTTGCACCACAGTTCAGAGAATCCCATCTGTCCGATTTACATCTTGTAAATTCATTAGTTTCTCCCGAAATTCATGAAAGTAAGTTGACGGTGAACTGAGAAGAATAGAGTGACCTTTATAGTTACCTAAACAATGTGTATCTGATATGAATAAAACAGTTACAGTGCTATGCATAAGTTTAGACACCCATGCTAAAGTTGACTAAAAAGAGGAATAAAAAAATCATCTTTTGGAAATTGAACTTAATGCCTTAATTAAAAAAAATTGAAAAAAATCCAACCTTTAAGGACACCAGTTTTCTTTGTGAATGAATAATGTATCGTAAATAAATTAATATTCTTCCTTAAAATACAGGGTGCATAAGTCTGGACACCCCTATGTTAAATTCCCATAGAGGCAGGCAGATTTGTATTTTTAAAGGCCAGTTACTTCATGGATCCAGGATACTATGCATCCTGATAAAGTTCCCTTGGCCTTTGGAATTAAAATAGCCCTACATCATCACATAGCCTTCACCATACCTAGAGATTGGCATGGTTTTATATCAGTTAGCCTAATAGCTGGTTTGATTTGCATTGAGAGATGATCTTATGGAAAGTACTCCATGCCAATCTCTAGGTATGGTGAAGGCTATGTGATGATGTAGGGCTATTTTAATTCCAAAGGCCAAGGGAACTTTATCAGGATGCATAGTATCCTGGATCCATGAAGTAACTGGCCTTTAAAAATACAAATCTGCCTGCCTCTATGGGAATTTAACATAGGGGTGTCCATGCACCCTGTATTTTAAGGAAGAACATTTATTTATTTACGATACATTGTTCATTCACAAAGAAAATTGGTGTCCTTAAAGGTTGGATTTTTCCAGATTTTTTTAATTAAGGCATTAAGTTCAATTTCCAAAAGATAATTTTTTATTCCTCTTTTTAGTCAACTTTAGCATGGGTGTCTAAACTTATGCATAGCACTGTATATTTGAAAAATAGCCTATTCAATTAAATTGTATTTTAATGGATTATTATTGTCGCTTCCATAGACACCTGTGTGTATTGTACATACTATAAATGTATAGTTTTTCTAGTGCTTACTAAAATGAACATTATGTGGTTGAAAACACTGTATAGTTGTGATATATGACAATAAGCGCTGAGCGTGTCCGTCTCTGGCTCAGCTCCAGCCAAAGCGCGAAAGCACAGTTTGAGTCTGACAGTTATGTGACGTCACTGTACATTCTAAAATCCCATGGATTTTTCCAGGGTCACAGAAATAACTATTCCACATGTGGGACCGTAGTCGTACCGCTCTACAGGTTAAACATAAATGCTTCAACTTTGGCTCTTGCACATACTCTGAGCTACAAAAGCAATAACAGAAAAAAAAAAAAAAAAAAAAAGCGCTATGGTTAGATGTCCACAATGACAGGAGCAAAAGAGCAGATCTTGACACTTCACTCAAAAACAACTGTAAAAACAGTACATGTGTGTTGGCGTTCAGGGCGTTTCTGCTGAAATAAACACAGCTAGACTCGCTGCTAAAACTGTGAGTTTCCTCTAACACTGAAGTCTAAAGATAGTTCTGCAAATTTGAACATGGGAAAGACATTTCAACATTTGCTTTCAAAATTAGGCTATTTTTTATACCTCTCATTTGACTGCAGTGACAAAAAATTACATTTGTAACTCTGGATGTCCCCATAAATATACTTTTACTTAAAAGTAGCAATTTTAACTTGTTTATGATTTTCATTTGTCAATTGTAATTATTATTGCTTGCTATCTAAAAACATTGCGTGCAGGAAGAGTGAGTCTTCAGATCCACCACTGAGTCAGTAGTTGAGTTTGTACTAAACCTGCAAAGAGATTAAGTCATTGAATGACCAAAACCTCTCATTGATGGACCAGCTAGTAACAGCATCTACAATCCCTCTTTTAATAAGTTCTTGTTTCCCAGTCATGTTATGCAGTTCGTAGAAAGCAGTGTTCTCAAACTGAAGTCCGAGTCCAAGACCATATTTTTTATGACTATAGTCAAGCCAGCTCATACAAGGTCGAGTCCAAATGCTCCTGAAAAAACAGCCTTGTACTCAGACTTGAGTCCAAGACCGGCCTGGTTCAGTCTTGAGTTCTACAACATTGGTATAAAGTAGTGTTGGGCTCTTTCAAAGGACAAAATGACAAATAAAAGCAAGTGGCAAATGCTCTTTTTTTTTTTTTTTTTTTTAAGCTATTTTAAATTATTTATTAAGTTACTATTGTATTGTTTTATTTTTATACATTTCAAAACTTGAATTAAATAAATAGTTTTAAAATTCCGTTTTCATTTCTATTTTTCATTTAAAGTGCCCCTATTTTGCTTTTTCAAATAAGGTAATGTAGTGTGTAATATAGCTGTGAGTGAAAGTAAACGTTCTGAACTGGCTGAACGAGTCATCAGTAATTCCAGTCTCACTCCCTTTTACAAACCTACTGTAAGAAAAAATGAAGTGGACGTCGAAGATCTCAAAAAATGAAGTTTATTACAGCATAGTAGTGGCAAGGTACACGAAGCACCTTGGGTTCACCGGCGTAAGAATGAACCCCGAACATACCCAGTCCTAAACCTTTTATCCTGGTCTTAATGTAAATGAAGTTGCTCTTCTTGCAACAGCTGTGGTCTGTATGTTAATGAAATTGAGACACCCCATGGTCCCTATAGTGTCCCACAGAAGGTTCTCTGTTATTCTTTCAAATAAGAACAGCCAAAGGTTAAAGTGATAAGATTGTTTGAAGTCCCTTTAATCAAGATGGTTCTCGATTGCCCTCAGTCACTCCCAAGCTATAGGTGACACCTGTGCCTCTGTGATACTATTTTCATATTACTGAGATTGGATGTAATCGTCTCTATATGATAATTAAGCTCTTTTAAGTGAAGGAACATTTTGATATATATATATATTGGAGTTGAAGTGGTTTGGAACAGACCATAATTTCTTATACTACGTATATGTGTAATGCCAGTCTATGGTCTTTAGCTGCCCGTCTGCAAGAAGCCCCTCCAAAGTTAAATTCTTTTATTTCTTTCTTTCTTTGAATGAATGAGTGAATAAATAAACAAAGCAAAAGTAACATTTAAATGTGGGAATGTAATTTTCTGCTTTTAACTCAGGAAGGAAATTTGATGTTAACATGCCGATGCAGTTGATGGGAAATGAACATGTAAATTAAACAGACACTACTTACATAAACTCAACAGTAAATAGCACTGATAAATTAAATACATTGCTTGTTTGAGGAAATTCAACATTTTGCGGCATTCAGCGGTGTGTTAGATCCAAGAAACTGGAGTAAGAGAGAACAGCACAAGAGTGTTATTTCTGAGGTACAAAATAAGGGTTTGTACTCTTTACCGGTAAAAACGTCAGGCCTATAATTAGCTCAGGGTGTTTCTGCAGGCTGAAACAGACACAGCTCCACAGGAAACTGGACTTCCGGAACAAATAACTGTGAAGACGTGTTTGTGTCTGTGAGAGAGAAAGAGTGTGAATGAGTGTGGCCTTCATACATTCCACTGGAATTATAAGCCTCATGATGTATCAGCTAAAAAGGACATTGCAGAAAATACATATTTTCATGTTCAAAGTGTTATTCTGTGTTATATTACATTTCTGAGTTAAAGTGAAACTGCTGCGGTCTGAGTTTATTTCAGGTTAGTTTAGTGTCAGACTGACCCAAATGAATGTGGTTTCTGTTGAGTGGACAAACGTCTTGCTCCTGTTTACTATTGCATGTGTGCGGTTGACTGATGGGGAAATCTGCAAAGGCCTTATTTTCCCTTGTGGCAGATTTCCACTTCATTGTAAAAAAAAAAAAAAAAAAAAATAGTGAATCCAGCAATACTGATATCTGATTCTTACTCTTTGTGCATCCTTGAACAGCTTTTATTTCTCTATATCTCAGGAGGACATATTTCCAAATACAGCTGTAGATCGAACTAAACAAGTGCTGGAACATGCTGGAAAGAAAAATAACATATGAGAGTTGTGTGTCAGTGCTAAAGGTAAAAGCGTAGTACACTGCGGTAGAGAATTACAGTGTACTTTTATGTCATCTTCATATTCTTGATGAAACCTCACTCGCCTGGCCTGGGAGTTCAGTGATTCTCTTTATTACTTAGCGTACTATATACAATTTGTTTTGTGTTAAACCAGCATGATCGACATGTACAGTATGTTTAAAATATACATTAAAATATAATTGAAATGTATTATTATCAAATGAGTATTTTAGTCTGTGAAGCAAGGCCAAAACTATTTAAAATTGTTTGAAAGATTTTGAACAGTTCTGTTACAGTATTGGGATGTTTTTCAC